>CAODLS010181596.1:0-31082 GCA_948243855.1 Flueggea neowawraea | reverse complement strand
ATTTGTCCTCACTTCCACCTATCCCTACTTCCTCCTTATTGTTCGTTGGATCCAAATTGATAGCGGATAGGCGAAAGAACCAATGAGTACTTCAAACTCTCATAACGAGTTTAAAATTTATCTAAACACTGTTTTTGAGGTTGGTGGTGATTTTCAAATTTTAGATTTTTGGAAGTAATACAAGATGACATTTCCTACCGTCTCGAAGGTTGCACTCCAAGTACTAGTCGTCCCCGCCTCTACCGTAGTGGTTGAGCAAACTTTTAGTATGAGAGGCAACATTTTAGATGCTAAGAGATCGAGATTGGCTACCGAGGCGTTGAAAGCTCAATTTTGTGTTGATGATTGGTCAATGGCGCTTCGAATGACTCAAGACCAACTCCATTCAATATCATCCGAAGGTGAAGAGTTCTTTGAAGGCGCTTCCACAACAAACATTTCCGACTCCAACGACGAGAGTTAGTTTAGTTTTTTTTTCTTTTTTTACTTTGTATTTTAATTTATAATGTATTGTTAATTGTTGAATTATATAATTAAATTCGGTGTTGTAATTACGGTATTCCTCCGCCACAAGTGAGTGTATCTAATAAAATATAATGAGTTTTTTTTATTTTGTTTAAAATAATGTGATGTAATTACTACTAGAATAGTTAATTTATTTGAAAATTATTAAAAAAAAATTGGAATACAATGTATTATTAATATTGTAGTTAATTATTCAATATAACAAAATTTACAAACCAGAAAAATAATTGACGGGATAAAATAGAGGATTAAAAATAAAATTTTCGAAATAAAGAGGAAACCAAACAAAACCAGAACCGGCGGTTGAACTGGTCAAACCTAATCAAAATCGAAACCGAACCAGACCAAACTGTGGGAACCACGGTTTGGTTCCGGTTCCTCAATTCCAGGAACTGAAACCGCCGGTTCTGGAACTGGCAACTCCTCTAAGTAAGGTATACTAATATCCTTACTTGTACTCGTAATTCATATCATGTATCCATACCCTATTCGTACCCATGTGGGTAATAAAAATTATTTTAGTTAATTAACTTAAAAAATAATGCATCAATAATTTAAAACAATAAATTAAAAAAATACATGAGACAATATGAAATACTATATTCATACAACATAATATAAAAGCTATAATTTATAATTGAATGTAGTTAATAAAATCGTAATGTGATAAGTTATCACTTGATAGAGAATTTATACAAAAATTATAGTTTAAAATTCTATACAAGGATGAAGATGAATAGTATTTTTAACATTCCCATTGCAACATCCAAATTACAGCTTTTAGTTTTAGTGTATTGCTATAAAGAAAATGTTAGACTAAAATATGTACTAGATATTATATTTGTGACGATAATATACCAAAATATGTTAGACAAAAATATTCGAAAATGTTAGACAAAAAATATTATTTTTGAACTCTCATGCTTGATTTGTTGGTCAATTAATCATATGTCAATACTATATGAATAAGTTTTATATACAAAAATCTTGTCCAATATTTTAGTTATAATAATCTCTTTGAATATAAGACAATAATAATAACTTTTCAAAAGTAGCATCTCATTTTAGTTACATAAAACTACAAATTTAACAAAATACATTTATAATCTTATTCTAATTATAAATCAATTTATTCAAATATGAAAATTTATTTATTTTCAAAAGACTCTCTCTCTCTCTCTCTCTCTATATATATATATATATTGTGTGTGTATACAACGGGTATGAGTAACGAGTAATGTGCGCGTGTACGGATATTACCCAATGGGTAAGGTACGAGTACGAGCACGACACGGGTAGAGTATTCTTATATTCATATCATATCCATACATGCACAGTAAAATGTGGGTATTATCCGTATCCGTATCTATACTCAGTCAAAGCGGGTGATATCTATGTTGATTGGACACAGATAAAATCGGTACCCGTTGAATAGGATATAAATTGTCATCCCTATATGGTACAAACTTCAAGTATGTTGTTGCTAAAGCACATTTGCTTTTTTGTCACACAATGGGGTTATTTTTTTATTTTTAAAATGTAAGTCATTTTATTTGCTCGAATTTTATTCACATATTTTTTTAGAATTCAAATTTGTAATTTTTTAACGTTGAAATTGATTTTAATAAGTTCATGACATTTTTTAGACGTTAAAATTAATTTCAGTATCGATTAAGTTAATTTTAATACTAATAAAATAAAAACTTATGGAATATTAATTTGGTTATTTTATTATGTCTTTTTCCTCAAAGATTTATTAGTACAGCCATATATAATTAAATGTATAAACAGTAGTATTTGGTGAAAACAAAATATAAATAGCAGTATATTCTTTTAAAAGAAATGCTAATTGTCTCTTTTTTTTAAATTATTATTGAAATAGCTATGTTTTTCTTTATCTGGAAAAAGTATTTAATTTGAGATAATAATTAAGATAAGTAGGGGTCCCAAACAAGGTGTGAAATATGAAAGGTCCTCTAAGATGTATTGATGTGGGACTTTGTGGTGTATTGTTTGGTTTAGATTTCTCCGTACATAATTGGGTATGTGTAATTGGGTATGTGTTATTTCTGATCTTCTTCTCATTACTATTGACATAGAAAAACGTACGACTTGACGGGTCTCACACTCACACACTTGTGATGTCAAGAGACTACATTAACTGCACCCTTGAAGGGTAATTAAATGGTGAATTTGTTAGAGTTTATTTTCACAATATTAAATTGATCAAGTTTTTATTATTTTTAATGAAGTATTATAGTGATTACATTAATTTGTGGGTCTAAATCTGTTGCTGGTGTCAGTTATGATTCTTGAGAACATTCTATAGTGAGAAAGTTTATTTGTCTGTATGATCACGCCTAACAAAAGTATACTATTTATTGATTGTTTCCGACTTTTTTTTTGGGCAAAAAAAAAGAGACTACATTATCTGCATCTGCATGGGACGTGGCTAGTGACTAGCAACCACCTATATATGAACCACTTAAGTTCATTTTAGGTTGTTCTTTTTAGTCTAAAAGATAAATTGCTTCTCCATTTTAGGTTAGTTCAATCAAGTATATCAATAGTGTATGATTCTCTGGCTTCTAAGAATGGTTTTGGAATTAACATCAACAAAATTTAATGTGTCCATTCATGAGATCAGGATCTGCATTTGTACTCTATAATTTGACTTCAGGGTAATATATCCTTTGGCTTTTATGACACGAAATTGCATCTTTGCATTCTCAAATTGTGTTCACTTGGCGCCCTTGAACTGATAAACGTGCGCATTTGTCCGCCGGAACGAGCAACCCTCATTTCTGTAATAAGCGTGCAAGTGATGAATAAAAAATTTGAGACTTTTTCCTTGTAGTATCTTAAGTTGCCTTATTAAAATGTTTAGCACAACGCTTTTATTTTTTTGTCACTTTTAACACAACTTTTAAGCAATACTCTAATCTAAGATAACGGTTGGTTTTATTATCACTTTTAGCATCAACCAATTTTTCATTGGATTCTCTGTTAAATGCTAATGTGGTGTGATGGTGTAATCGCGCTGATAAGAGGAATATTCCCATATGATATGTCGTTAACACTATGCATCAATGTACCATGTGACAAAAAATCCATGTTATTAGAACACGTTAGCATTTAACGAAGAATTTTATTCCAAAATTTTATTGATTCTAAAATGATAACAAAACCAAACTTTGTGCTAGATTAAAACACGATTTAAAATTATGGTAAAAGTGATTAAAAAAGTGCAAATATTGTGCTTAATAGTATTAATAAGCCTTTTAAGTTTATTTAATAATTGTTATTGGACAATGACTTATTTTATTTAATTAAGTAAGAAACCACTAAATATTATAAATTAATTAAAATTTTTAACTTAAAACTATCTCATAACACGCTCAGTTAAAAGAGTTTTAGAATATTTCATTCCTATATTTATCTTTTTCTTAATCAAGTTTAAACTTTAATGATGTAAATAAAGTAAATCTCATATTGTTTTAATAGAAGTCTATTGTTACTGCTGTTGATTCCCAGCAAAGGGAAAATTAGTCTTTCTTATTTCAATCTCATTCAGAATTTTAAAGACAACATATATTGAGTAAATAGCGCATAACGAATACAAATATATGTATTAATAAATAAAATAGGATAAGTTATTTTGATATATAAGATATTAAATTTATGATCTACATATGACGGACTTATTTGGTAACATTTGTATTTAGCATTCAAAATATAAAAGTAGCATTCAAAATATAAAAGTTGCTTGTATGACAACTAGGAGCATATTAGAGTAGCATGTTTTTCTAACTAAACCATTCAATATTATTTAATATTGTCAAATTTCATTTTTACTCTTACATTATTAATAATTAAAATCACTTTTAAATTTTAAAGAGTTTAAAATTAAAATTTCATTCAAATGCATATAAAATAAAAATATCTATATCATTATTAAGTTTTATTATTCTAAACTAACAAAATGTACTAAATATTATTAACTAAAAACAAAAAATGTTGCTGTAGCAAATGAAACCCACATCACATCTTAGAAAAGTCTTCGAATTAGCAAGATGACCAAAACAAGAAATAAATAAGAAACAAAATGTACCTCCTGAAAGGTGGTTCAATCGAAAGAGTAAAGTTTCGTGGATATTTCGGGTTTGAAACTTGCTCTTGTCTTTTTAGACTCCTCCGAATATCTCTTTGGGTATATCTCTCTGTGGGTTCTCAATAGGTATTGTGGTAAGTAAATTTCAATTACCGCCAAATAAATGACATATTATAACAAAAAATAAATATCTGTATAGTCATACCCAACAAAAAGATATTTACCCTCCGTGACCTCCAACTCTCCTTGCCGTCAAAAAGAAAAGAAACAAAATGTAATGTAAATCTGTTTCAAAATGGGGGAAAAACATCTCCATGTGAGGACAAGGCAGCCTTCAATGGTGGCTAGGTCAAAATTGATCCCACGTCACGTGATAAGTGACCAACAATAATTTCTATATCACATATTTAATTTAAAGATATTTATTTGTTCTATTTTAAAAAAATCGACATGACCTCACATTTTTTTAATTCGGACTTAAAAATCTCTAACCTGTTAAAAGATTATATTTTAGCTCTAGCATGAAATACACTCATCATATAAATTTAAAGTAGCTGTAATTTTTTTTAAGAAGATAAGAATGCATATTTAATGTTTTTGAACCAATTTATATTTAATTTAAGAATACTTAATCCTCATATTTTTATTTTTAAATATATTATAATTAAAAAATCTTATTCTTTCAATTTATGTAGCATACAGTTCATTAATATACTATCTATCACCAAGTTTATCAAAAATAAAAAGAGTAATGATCGATCTTTCTACAATAAATTAATATAATAATTTATAGTCAAAAAATAAAAAAATTATACTAAAATTATCCCAGAAAACAAATAAACCAATTCTGAATAGGTTCAGTGACTCTTACAAGAAAACATATGTTCAACGCAACGCATAGCCTCATCATCCATCATAAAATTGAAGATTTTTTTTCCCCGAAGAAAATTGAAGATGAAGCCATGACAGCATGTTATAGATTTAATTTTCTTAATAAATTATTTTATTTATTTTTATTAGAAATTAAATTTATGATTTTTAATGCTAGAATGAACTATAATTTATTGTTCATTTCACCTATTTATATAAAAAATCGAACTTATAATCTCTTAACGTTAAAATGAGCTAACACATATTCATGTGGTTTTGTTTATAAAATTTACAAAAAGAATCAACTAGTATACCTAAAATTAATGAGCACACATCCACTGGATTGACTCAAGTCTATATGGTTATGTGCTGTCCCACAAACTAAATCAAAACGATTATCTCCATGTTGCTGCTTTCCCTTCTATTTGACTTCTTTGCCAAGATTTCATTATTTAAAAATCGACCAATTTTATATTTCCATTTTGAACTGACAAAACATTTCAATTTATTATTTCTTAATTTGCAACTGTTATATCCTCATCTCTAGAAACTATTTTAAAACTATTTTAGATGATTTGATGAGATGCGTAACTCGTGACTTGAATTAAAAAATTATATTTTGCTCGACCAATTGACATTAATTAGAAGAATAATTTACTCAAGTCAAAAAGATTAACAAAGAAGAAATTATAATAGTCTCTCGTTGGGGTTAGGTATTAACTTTGGCTGACTTTGGTGTTTTAAGTTAGAAAAATCTATTGTTACAAGGTGCACTTGTTGAGATGTTCCCTATTAAATAAATAAAAAATGTATAAAATAAAAATAAATTTATGTTTTTTTGGCAATTTATTGACGATAATATATATAATCTTGCAAGATTTTTCTTGGTTGATTTGATGATTTTTCCAGTCAAATTTGATGTCACAATTGCATATGATAGCTAGAAGATGTACAACATTTTGACATAGTATATTGTATATTCAATATTTTAATTTTTAAAATATATGTCAATCTCTTTATTTTATTTTTTATTATACAATTTATCAATCTGTAATTTGTTTCTGATATCTACTACTTAATCTACTAAAATTAACCACCCTAAATTTATAATATATCTTGTAATGTATAGTAGTACTATATATGATTTGATATCAATTCTAAATATTTTTTAAAATAATTCCATACAATGGTAAAAAAATATAAAGTTCAAATCATTTATTTATCTTTTATTTGGAATTAAAAACCAAAATGTCTACTTATCAAAAGAAAAATTGTCTTGAGGATGAGTTGACATAATTAAGCAAATTAATTAATATATGGGTTAACGACAAACCCTAATGGTCCTGCGAGAAGAGTGGATGAATTGAAGGTGTCGCAATCAAATAACATGTATACACTTTATTCTATTTTCTTATTTCCTAATACCAAGAATATTAATGCCAATTCCAGAAGAAATCATCCCATTTGTGTTCAATTTTGATAAAAAGATTAAGTCATTTTCAATGCTGAGACAGGCTCATGTTACTTTTCTTTTTATCAGATTCCTGGCCCCTTCTTTTCTACGCTTAAAACATAATAAAAGGAGGATTAAAGATAAATATAATTGAGCTCAAAGAACAAATAAATTATTACTCTAAATTTTTTGAGTGTTTAAAATACTCCTAATATTGTTTAAACTATCTTAATTAAGACAAAATTAAAGATTTTTTATACGTAAAAATCACGTGCTTCCACGTGGATAAAGTAAATTGAATCATGCCTGCAACGAATACCTTAGTTGATGGATTTAAAACAATATCATATGGTATTCCGAATACACGGAAAGTTGGAAGTGATAATTTAGAAATTCTTACTACTTTGGGGAAAGTGATCACAACATATCCATTTTGGGGTGGTTTTGATTTTTGGTAAAATATCTCTTTCTATAGAATTGTGCAATTTCTATATGCAAACAACGGTTCATATTAATTTCATCAAGTAATATTCACAATTTCACAACATTATACTTTTCTTTTTTAATGAATCAAAATTTTATAAAAATCCTAAGTCGCTAAACAGCGACCTAACGAGTTAAGGGAAAAAAAACTTCACAAACTAAAGGTTCTTTTGCACACTCTATTATATGGCAACAAGTAGGAAGAAAACAAGCGTAAAGATTTTTTGTTTTTGATAAATCTGAGTCTGAAGAACTACGATGGTTCCAAGGAACTGTAACATGAGGACTTTTAAAGTTCATTCCATTGATTTGGGGATTTGATGGTAAATCTATTACCACAAAACCATAGGATTATTTTTTTTTTCAAATGTGAAATTGTTACTTTAAAGATAATTAATTGCTATTTAGATGCTATAAATATTTGGGGTTAGGGAGACTTAATTCAATAAAAATTGTCACCAACAGATTTCTAAAGGATGGTGTTTTTCACGTCCTATTGAAGCTACGTTGAGAAGCCAACAGCCCTAGTTGTTACCAACAACAGAATTACATTTTAGAAAAATATGGACCGGAGAAACGGCTGGTTTTGGTTGCGGAATAAAAGTACTGATCCATAGGTCAACGTCAAACCGTTCATCAAACGAATAGTTTCTATGCAAGGACAGAATACAATGATGACCCATGCAATAACGTAAGCATACTAAAGATGTTATCACAAATAATATAAAATTTCAAATTTCAAATCGATATAATGTATAGAAAGAAAAAGAATAGCACTATCATATGTAAAAAAGAGTTTGGGCGAGTTAATTAGTGGTCACTAAGGTTAACTAGATTCTTCACTTTGGTCCTTGTTGTTTCACAATTAGCCATTTCATCCTCAACAATTTAAACAATGATATAATTTTTTTGATAGAACGCAGAATGATCACATTTCCCTTGATTATGTGTTTCTCCGTTTGCTCCAAGTCAAACACACTACTCTCCGTCTCTTTTTTCATTGCCTCTCCATTAATTTCTTACCCAACCTCTATTACCACAAGACCCATTCTTTCCCACAACTTAAATAGCAAACCCTACTCTGTTTCACCACTTGAACAATAAACTATACTACCTCTGTTTGTTAGAAATTGGAGAACCCACTAACCCATTCTCAAAATGAAAAACAAAACCCACAAACCACATTCTTTGTTTAAAATTGGTACAATCAACATAATTGTTGTTTTATTATCTTTTTAGGGTTTAGAGTTAGTTAAAAGAAGGCTTTAATAAGTCCACCCTAGTGTAGAAGATGAACACAAAAGAGTCAGAGTGAGTCAACAAGTTTGTAGGAAATATTTTTGTATGCTCGCAGTAACTAAAATGTCCCAACAGGAGTCAGAATGAGTCAACGTTACTCATCATCATCCTTCAAGTAGACAGTGGTGACAACCAAAGCTCAAATGGGTGGCAAACCTAGAGAGGAAGATGCTCAACTACTGGCCTAGGTACCAGTGGTAGTCAAAGTTTTCAGGAACTGTTATGCTGACGATCTCCCTTAGTGACTACAAGGAGCTTCGAAAGCAAAATCATGAGAATTGTCACAAGTTCCAAGGTTGACCGGGTTACAAGGTTCTTTTTATCCCAACCTTCAGGCTGATGCTAGAAGTGGAGAACCTACTGAGTAATAGGAACTACCTCACGGGATCGAGTTTCAAAATCCACTTCCCCACATCCCAAAGCACAATGAGGAGCATTTTCCTTAGGAGAAGGATGGAGTCCTTGGAGGAGGGAGGGAAGCAAGAAAGCAAAATGTTCAGTAGGTTGTTGCCAACACCTTCAAGTGGTACCCCAAGGCTGCAAGCAAGACGGTTGAAGAGTCTACATTAAGCATGAGGAAATAGTTGGTGTGAAAAAGATAATTGAACAAGTCCTACAACAAAATAAGTTAGTTTTACCAAAGGATGAGCAAAAAAGCTCTAAATTCCCATTCACTAAGGAGATCTTGGAAAAACTTCTTCCTCTAAAGTTTAAAATGCCTCAACTACCTAGCTTCACAAGGAAGGAAGATCCCTATCACACATGCGAAATTACGAGGCAACCATACTTCATGGATGGAAAGACACCATAATGTACAAAGCCTTCTCATCACATTGAAAGATGTATCTCAAATCTAGTTTAACTAGTTGAAGGAAGTGTCATTTTCTTGCTTTGAACAACTCAGGAAAGAATTAGTATATAAATGCCTTCATTTTAGCAATAAGAGGGAAAATGATGTCACGTACTTGTAGAGTATTAGGTGACTAGAGAAGGTGTCCCTAAAGATGTTGGAGTATATTTTCGGTCTTCTTAGTTGAGTTGAGAGAGTAGAGAAGAACGAACACAAGCAATTTAGAGTGGTTTTGCTAAATGAGCATACGTCCACTCCCTAAGGTCCTTACTTAGGATGTTCCCAATTCACCATATCGATGATTGATTTTGGCTTAATCCAACAAAACCTTACAATAAGGTTGATTCCCCGCTCACACCTCTAAAACTTATACAAGGTTGATTCCTAACTCACACATCTAAAGCCTAACCAAGGTTGATTTTGGCTTACACCTCTAAGCCCAACACAAGGTTGATTTCTCTCTAGGCTCACACCTTTAAAGCCCTTACAATGTTGTTTTCAAAGGTTCACAATAAACCTGACCCATTCTCTAAGTGTTTGCAAATCACTCATAATGATGGTGGACTTTTAGAATAAGAGATAAAGCAAAATACCTACAAACTAGACTAATTTTAAGCACCAAATGAAGAATATTTGCAGCAAGTATTTGGGTGCTTTCTTATGTCCTTCAAGCATCTATTTATAGTGTTTGAGATACTCGTCAAGTTGATTGTACCGTTGGAATAGTGTAGAGACCCATTGGAAATCAATCATGAAGCATTTTTTTTATGTTGACAACTTCCACTAGTCAACTACCCAAGTCACATATTTGTTAAATGACCGTTGTACATCACGTGAATGTTCTTTCGAGTCAATTTGAGCAACCATGTTCTTCACGAGTAGACTACCCACTTTTTCCAGTTGACTACCCAACATTTTTGCTCCATTAGTCGAGTCGTAGCCTCACCAGTCGACTACCAGGCATTTGTGTTTGTTCTGATTGTCCACTAGTCGACTCACCAACTTTGTTAGTCGATTACCAAAGGTGTAAAACATCTTTAAATGGTTTCTTGATGCATCAGTGAACTCCCAAACATCATGGGTCGACTCTTGGAGTTTTTGAATAAAAGCCAGATGAATAAGAATAAGTGACCGCAAAAGATCATCCCAACTAGGTTGGCACCATCTTAGCGACCTCCTCATGCTCTCATTCTCTAAATATTATTAAAAGAAAAAAATTAGTATCAAGAATTACAACCCAGAGGCTACAAAATCAACAAAGCTTGCTGACAAAACAGAAATTTTCTTTCCTACAAATGTCATCATAAAGCAAAGAAGAACAAAATGGAGCCCGGGGAAACCACCAATGCTCCCAATTTGCTTCCCTAGCAAAGTTTGCAAGCTTGTCGACTAACTGCTTCCCCTCATGGAAAATATGTATGGTGACCACTTGCATAGAACCATATTAATCAAGGAACCAAGTCCAATCAATTTTCACTTCCTATGGAACCATAGAAAAACACAACCGAATTAAGTTCACAACATAGGTGGAGCCACTCTCTATCCAGAGCTTGCGCCAACCCCTATCGCACGCTGTGTTGATTGCAAAGATGACTTCTTTGAGTTCCACAACAAAAGCCAAAACAAAGCCTGTAGAAAACGAAAAGCAACCAACAGCAAAACCGCGGGTGTTACGGAACACCCCACTTACACCAAACTTCCCGATTTCATACAGATAATGTAATACCTCACCCGTTATGGTTAGATCTTTTGTAGCCTTCCGTCCAATTCCGATAGGATCTTCTGTAGAACTTCGATTGAGTTCGAATGAATCTCGTTTATTTCTAAGTAGATGATTTAATTTTGAAATGTTGATTGGTGTTCGAGTTGGTGTTTAGATGATTAAGAATGTTAACGATGATAATTTGCAAGTTTGGGTGTTAGATTTGCTCCGGGAGTGTTGGATTTGGTGTTTCTAAGTTAGAGACTTGTTAGAAGTGGAAAATTTCGCATGAAATGTGTCCAGGAGATTGTCAACGCCTGTTGGAGCCAAGCAGAGCATGTTACAAATTGAAACAGAATGGTTTGGATCGCTTAAAGGCCGTCTACGCGCTTAGACTGAGTGCAACACACGCTGATCATCTTCTGGGTTTGAACCAGGAGTTGGGGAGGCTGTCAACGCACGTTGTACACTCTACAACACATGTTGAAGACATGTAACACACGTAGATGCTTTGCAACGCACGTTAATGGGGCATTTTGTGCTTAAATTTGGTGAAACGTAGCGTTTTGATCGATGAGTTTATAAATATCCCTTCCCCGACCCCTTTCGTCCGTCTCCGCCATTTTTCACTCTCTGTCACTCTCAGATCGATTCTCTCTCTATCCCATTGCTTGCCCAACATTCCTTAACATCTCTGGAGGTAAGATCGTGCTTCTAATCTGTTCTTTTCGTTCATTTCATGCATTTCATCTCTAAAATTCATTTTAGGCCGAATTGTTTAGGGTTTCAGATTTTTAGTGATTCTATTGAAATGGATGTTGTAGGTTGTTAGATTATGATTATTCGAGGTTATATAAACATAAATATAGCCTTCAATTATGAGATTTGATGCGTTCTTAGACAAACTAGGGTTAGATTCGGATTTTGCTAAATAATTGGAGAATTTGATTTTTTTTTTTTGAGAAACCAATTATAGATTAATGTTCCTGAGGTTGAATAGGATCAATGTGGGTGATTAGATGCGATTTCTATCGGTTGAATTGAAAGTTAGACCATTTGTGTAATTTGCCTTTAAAGGACCAAACAAATATTTTGCATTTAGGAACTAAATGTCATTTTGTATATTTAGAAGATTAAATTAGATATCTTTGGAGTTTTGAGGATTAATTAGTGATCAATAAAGTACTATGGACTTAGTATTTAATTTGAAATATTTTGGGGACTAGTCATAATTTTCCAAAGTTTATGGACTAAAGTGTAATTTTACACCAAGGTGTAATATCTGAGTTATTATGTTAGACTTTGGCCCAAAATGGATTTTGGGAGTTTGTTTGAACTTTTATGTTTGCATATGCATTTACACGTATTTCGGTACATCCACAGTACCATGTTTGATTTGTTGTGATATGTTTGTTCTAGCTTTGCTTGGTTTCCGAGGATACAAGTCATTCACCTGTGGACCATGCATTGGATTATTTGCTCGGCGTACAGGTGAGTGAATGATAGCCTTAGCCACATAGCCTATGTCTTCTAAATTATAATGTTTTTTCTATGTCTGGACTTGACATGAAATTTAGAATAATTAAAGGATAAGAAATCCTAAAAATCTGACTTATATGAAAACCTTTATGGTTTTAGAAATAAATATTATGTTTTAATATTTATTATGATTTTGATAATAACCGTTTGATATGGATTTTGAAGTATGTTTTGTAGAAAATGTTATTTTTGCATTTAAGAATATTTTCTGAAATAAAAGGTTTTGTTTTGGAACAAGTGAAGTTTCTGTACTAAGTATATATTTTTTGGAATCAAATGTAATTTGATAATAAATATTTTATCAGGACGTTTAGTATAATTTTTGGTGACTAAATTGTTTGTTCAATATGTTACCTATTTGGATATTTTGAATATTTATTTTAAAATGTTTTAGGAAAAAAATTTGATTTGGGACACCTAGCTACAGAGTAGCATATCATTGGCACACCGATGTTGTACCATCTGGCTAAGTGACTATACTTTGTGTTTAAGTGGCTTATACTTGCCTTAGTAGCTATATCATGGTGCCTAAGTGACTAATTTTAGCCCAAGTGGCTAATTTTCGCCTAAGTGGCTATTACCGAGTCTAGTTGACTCAACATATATGATCTCTAGTCCCGTTAAAATAATTTGGAAATTATCTCTATAAATATTTTGGTATTTCTCTCTGAAAATATTTTTATATTTCTCTCTGAAAAATGTTTTGGTAATTCTCTCTGAAAATATTTTGGCACTTCTCTCCGAAAATATTTTGGGAATTAAACGTGATTTTTGGAAAATATTTCTAAAGGGAAATATTTCGACTATTTTTGATTTGAGAAATTAAATATTTTTATTTAATTTATTATTTAGCCAACTTGGTGACTATCTGTTGTCTGCCTTGTCTGCAAAGGATTTCGAAATAATTTTTGGAAGTATTATTATTCTATATAGTGTGTATACGTATATACACTTATATCTGCATGTGATATTTTTGAACTGTTTTCAAAACGGTTTTTATGAGGTCTGGAGCCGCTCTGAAGTGTTATCTCTCATTGGGTTCTTAACTCCTTTTTTTCTTGTTTATTTTTACTTCATCTTTCAGGTATTCTTGATAGTGATCGTTCAATATTTCGTGCTAAGTGAGGTGTGTTTGTCAGCAGTGAGTGCCCCATTGTTCGGACGAAGTTTTCTGTTATGTTAGTTGCTCCACACCTAGTAGTGGGTTATGGCTTTGTATTTATTAATAATGTTTAACAGTTTTACTTAAATTACTTATTTAGTATTTTGGGTATTATAACTATGATTTAATATTCCGGATATTATTTTTCTAAACTTATCTTTGAATAATGTTTTAATATGATTAATAAGCCTGTTAATAATATGAATTTGGGTAGATGTTTTTGTTCTCCGAGGCTTGTGTGAGATGGGTTGGGTTTCCATAGACGATTCACCTCGTACGTCGGTCGCAACCCAATTTTAGGTCATGACAGATAAGATCCATCTGTATTCACCTTTACACATTCTGCCGGCGGGTGTTGCTACATGACCAAAATTATTTGAGGAGCCTTCATTGGGATACCAGCAATATTAAAGTTTTTTAAAACTTGCAACTTAGAGGAATAAGAGTTGTACGCCAGAGCACAAAAATTTGTGGACTAAAGGGAGCTCAAATGGCCAACAATAGGAAGCTGTCGATAGAATCTGCAAGACAAAAATGAAACCCAAAAGCTGCACCCACCACACGCCAAACCGCTTGAGTAAAATTGCAAGACCAAAAAAGATGATGGTGGGATTTTAAAGCAGCTCCACAGAGTTTGCATATCGACGCCATAGAATGCCTTTTCCTCATTAACTCATCTTCTATAACAAGCTTCTTTGTGATAGATTTCCAACAAATAAAATAATGAGATGGAGGAATAAACCTAGCCTATAGCAACTTTAACAATGTTGCATTAGTGTCTTTATTGTGCCAACACTCATATAAAAGCTTCGAGGAGGCTGAACCATCAACAAAATGCCTCCAAACACCATAATCAGCAGAGCCATTGGAAAGAAATTTCACCTTCTCCACCTCCGAGGCAACCTATGGGAAAGCCAGCCAAAAAGGCCAAGGAATATGCCATTCCTCATTAAGACTATAATTAAAAATAGTCTTGGGAAGATTATGGCCTTGCAAGTGCAACCGGTCCATAAGCAGAGGGTTTAACCACTTACCATACCAAAAACTCATGACTCTCCTTACCCAACAACCATAAGACATCATCAAAGAGGCAAGAACAAATCAACTTAATAGACTTTAAAACTTGATTTTCTTCACTTTTCTCGGTATTCATTCAACTTGAATTTTTTTTCTTTCTTAAAGACAATCTTACTAAGTTTTGTACATTAATCAAAACATAGAAGGAATCAAATGTGAATCACCCTTGGTTCAATAATCTCCCCCTTTTTTATTGATAAAAAAACTTAGGAAGAAATGAATTCTCCCAAGTTTTTACCTATCAAATTTTAGCAAAAAGTTGATCAAGGAATCAAAACCTTATCTTGAATAAAGTTGTTAGTGCAAAAAATCATATAGCTCAAGTTTTCCAATAAGTTTTTCAAAGTGCCATTTATGAAAAAATCTTCCTCTTTGTGTATGCTTAAACACCTTCACATTTCTTAAAAAAGATTCTCCCCATTTTCTTTGCTTAAAACACTATGACATTTCTTAGGAAAATAATTCTCCCCCTATGATTATGCACATAAAAATTCATTTTTACAAATTCTTAATTCTCTCCCCCTTTTTGACATCAATAAAAAATACAATATTAATGGTAAATGGAACCAATATCATAACCAAATAAAATCTAAACATAAACAAGATTAAGCTCCCCCTATCGAAAATAATTTGTGCATAGTTTCAAAAACTTCTTTTCTCCCCCTTTTGAAAACAATTTGTGCATGATTTTTAAAAACATCATTTCTCCATCTTTTTAACTAAATCAATATCAAATTAAGACCAAAATGAAAGAATTGAAAATTTTGGAAAGATAGTACCTAAGTTGGCATCTCCAATGATATAGGATCTTTGCTCTAAGGATGTTAATCCTTCTCGTAAGGAGAGCCGCTCTGATACCAATTGCTGGAGTATGTTTTCGGTCTTCTTATTTGAGTTGAGAAAGTAGACAAGAATGAACACATGCAATTTAGAGTGATTCGACCAAACGTGCCTACGTCCACTACCTAAGCTCCTCACTTGGGATTTTTCCAATTCACTATATCGATGATTGATTCCGACTCAATCCAACAAAATTTTACAACAAAGTTGGTTCTCGGATTACACATCTAAAGTCTCCACAAGTTTGATTCCCATCTCACACCTCTAAAACCTAACCAAGGGCAATTTTGGCTCACACCTCTAAGGAAAACACAAGGTTGATTTCTGTCTAGGCTCACACCTCTAAAGCCCTTACTGTAATAACCCGTCGAATTCTGTTAGAACTCTCTGTAGCTTTTTGATTTGTCCCATTTTGATCTAGGTTGCGTGGAGTGTTGAGGATTTATGATTTTAAGAGAGGTTACTTGAGTAAGCATAATGGTGTTACTTGAGTGAACTAGGCTATGGATTACTCGAGTAAGCCGTGAATGATTGCTCGAGTGACGTGAGTTCAATATCTTGAATTTCGACGAATTTATTTTTGGTAATTTTCCCTTTTTGGTAATTTCCCTTTTTTTGGAAAATAATATGTAATATTTGGTATTTTTGGATTCATTTTTGTTAATTTTTCTAATTATTTTAGAAAATAATTTTTAAATTGGAATATTAAATTTTAATTGGGTGATTAAATTTTTTTTTTGAAGTAATTGAGTTTTTAATTAAATGGAAAATTGTTGAAATTAGAAGAGAAAAATGAAAAAAAAAAAAGAAGAGAAGAGAGGTGATTGGTCGTTCATATGTTTAGAAACAAGTGACATGTTTTTGTTTTTGGAAGCTGTCGTCTGAGCCTCTTGGTTGTCGTCCGTTTGTTGCAGATCTGAAGCCACATTGGAACGACACGTCGTTTGGTTGAGTTTGTTCTGTCGCCCGTGAGATGCGCATGTCGTCCATCATTACTGTGCAGCAACTTAATCCAAACGACGCCGTTTCTCTTTTTGCTTTCTTTCAAATCACCGCCCAAACCGCCCTTCTTTGCTGATCTTTGTTAGACTTTCAATCACGATTTCACCGCCCTTATAAGCTTTTTTCCTTCTCTTTCTTCTTCATATCATCACTCCTGCATGCCTTCTTCAGTTATCCTCCATTGTTGTGCTTCATTTCCTCCAGAAAAGGTAAGAAATTGAGGCCAAAATGACCCTCATAATAAATGCATACATAACTTAAATGAACTCGAGAGAGGCTTTAAACGAGTAAAGTAGAGAGAACATTCAAAATCCTTTTAAACCCGTTCAACAATATAGTGACTAGGAGTCTTGGTCGAGTCTCGAAAGTTTCCTTATTTAGTAATGAATGGGCTTTGAGCTTTATTGTTTAAATCTATAGTTGAATTGGTTTTTGGATTTTATTGCTTATATCTATAGCTTATTGTTTTGGTTGTGGTTGAATGACATGTTCTGTATTGTGATTGGCCTCCATAATTTCCATTATTAAGCGATCATAATAGATTGATCGAAAGATGAATATTAGGAGAGGTTACATGCATTCATGTTGTTTGGCTCAGGGTAGCAAATACACCTTGCACACAACGTGTTTGATGAAATGTCCGAAACACTTAAAGGGCTCAATTTAGCTAGGTTCAACCGACATGATTAGCCTACTAAATGTGAGTACATCCTTTACTAACCTTAAAGGTTGTTTAGGTGAATTTCAAGGTGAGAGCAACCCCACCTAATTTAATCCCATTCATTTTCTAATTAGGAAGGATTCAACAATCGAACTTCAATTGTCCTAACAAGATTTTTTCTTGCTCGTTTTATTTAATTTTCTTTATTTGTCTAAAAACCAAAACCAATCATGTGTTTTATTGCTTTCATTTCCGAATAGATAACATTTAGTATTGTCCCTGTGGATACGATACCTTAGGAGTACTCCGAAGGTTAAAACTACTTTGATAATTGTGCGCTTGCGGTATAGTCGATCAATTGTTTTGTTAGACTGTAAAGAATGGAAATCACAAGCACTACTGAACAATAAAGAGATACTAGTTTTTTCATTTGTTATCAAGATATATTATTGCGTTTTCTATGTTCATCTTGATTGATACTATCAAAAATTTTAAGTTATTAAAAAATGAATGAAAACCAATTGTCACAAGTCGCCATAAGCAAGTAGTTCTCCTTAAGTAACATTTGATAAATAATTGGTTTTAAACTGCTTGTTACAACTTGGCATAAGTATACAATTGTCCTTAAGTAATATCTAACAACTAATAGGCTTCCAACCGTTAGCCCAAATGTTCAAACTTAGGTTACTTAAGTAGTCATGTCCTTATAAACTTTTCCACATTCTCACACTTATCCGATGTGGGACTTTGGATATCAACTGTACAACAACTAGTTACTAGCCTTAGTTGCTTACTTAGGTGGTATGTTATAATTCCCACATTCTTAGGTTTGTGACGCCCCTGTTGTCAAGCCTTCCAATCATCATGCCTAAAATCCTCTCGTGGTTTGTTAGTTATTTATACAATATTTAATTTGGTGTGATTTTGGACAATAACTATTCAATATTTAACTTGACCTACTAGCATCAGCTATTTATTTAGGCGAGTTGTTTGATTCCCATTCCGTTAGGTTTGTGACGTCCTCATCGCCAAGTTTTCCAATCAAGATACCTAAAATCTATCATGTGCTTTGTAGATGTGAAATTTTCCTAGACTCAATCTGATGATATGAGATTTGTCTAGGGTCAACCTCCTTCTCAACTACTGAGGCTTGTCTCACCATCACATAAGTTGAGGTTTCCTTTGCGGACGTTCAAGTTTGCCCTCAAATCGACTCTGATATCTTAATTGTTACAATCTGATATAAATATATAAGAGTTAATTATGCCACATGTCAAAATTAAACTGTATATTCGCACAAATGGAAATACTAGTATTGTTGAAAATACCAGAATAGACCAATCTTATCTCACAAATACCCCTATAATGAAACATGTTCTCAAAATTGGCACACTCAAATCGGATAAAAGAGATTTTCTCGTCCAAATTATTGTCCATTATCTGTCTCGGTTTCTCTTTCATCGTTTCTCTCTCTACATCTTGATTTATCTCTTCCTCTCTTCATCTCTCTTTCTCCTCTCTCGTCTTCATCACTATTCTTTGGCGATACTTCTCCTCCTCCTCTGTCGCTCTCTCTTTCTCTCTCTCCTCACCTCTCTCATCTTCTCTCTCTCTTCGTCATTGTACTTCATCGCTAGTGGCTTCAATCTCCACTAAAGCAATCTGAAAACGCCGGAGGAGGGCATATGTTTTGTTTGTGATGGCGAATCCAGTGTTTATGAAATCTGAAAAGTCAATCTTCATATGCGAATGACGAAGAAGAAGATGTGAAAACACATCAGGATTGATTGTTAGAGGTGCCATGGTGACAAAAATGAGAAACCGAGACAGATGTGAATGATGGAGAGGGAGATGCGATGACACAATAGTATATATTGTTAGAGGGTATTGACAAAAACGAGAAACCCAGACAGATGCGGTAGTGCTGGTTTGTTGTGGCAGCGACGAGCAACATAATCTGTTAACATCTTGTAGAGGGAGTGGCGGCGGCTAGGGTTTCCAAAACCCTAGTTGCTACAATCTTATTTTTTTTGAAAAAAAATAAAAATGGGTTGAATTATATATATTATATATATATATAACGTTGTGTACAGTTGTGTACAATGTAAGCTTGTGTACACCAAATTCAATCCCATCAATAAATCAGCTTAACTAAAAAAAAATGTTGTAAATGCTTCTAGACTTTGTGTACACCAATGTACCCGACTAAAATTCATTAACTTAGTTTCTTAAAAAAATTATGAACGTCATTTGTACACTTGTATATACTATTGTATGTTTATGTACGCTATTATACACCTATGTACACCTTCTAGAAAATTTCAATTTTTTGAATTTTAATTTTAGAAAAGAACTCAATTACTCGTAAGAAGTCAGTCTCTCGCGAAAAAGTAAAATTTTCGTGAAAATACCTCAATTTCTTGTGAATTTTTTAGAAAAATTGTTTTTTTAATATGTGTGTAATATTTTTTTTAATATTTTTAATATTACAAACTAGAGGTCATATTTTTAAAATTTGGCATTTTATTGAACCGCAAATGTGTTATTTTCATAATATGTAATTGTCCATATACAGTATTGGGCCAGTTACAAAAATAACCCCATTTGGAAAATTAATTAAAAAATATTGCACTTTTATTTTTTCTCTTTTGTACGAAAGTTTTTCTCTGTCCGTACGAAAGTTATCTTTTTTCGTATGAAAATCATATTTTTTTTTGTACAAAAATAAAAAATTCTTTTTTATTATTTTGTACATAAAAATATAAACCTTAAATAGACTAAAATAGAAAATAAAAAATTAAATAAACCTCTTAAAATTCTTTAATAAATCTCTTATAAACCTTTCAAGTAACATTACAAAAAACCTTAAATAGAAAATATAAACCTTAAAGCACAAATTGTTTTTTTTTTAGTTTAAAATTGTAAAAAAACCTCAAATAGAAATATAAACATTAAATAAATCTTAAATAAAAATTATAAACCTTAAATAAACATTTTAAAAATTTTAAATAAACTTTAAATAAAGCATAAGGAACTAAATTGAAAAGATAAAAAAAAAGTCCGTACGAAGGTTTGCACCCTCTGTATGAAATAAATAAAAAATAAATTTTCGTACAGTGTAAAGTTTTATTTTTATTTTTTAATGTACGATGTAATTTATCCTACAATATTTGATAATTAATGGATTTCAAACCAATTTTTTGTGTATTTTTTTTAACAAGGAAAAGGGAAGTCGATGACGAACAGAAGTAGCATATCTCTGTTGGACGCTACCATATCTAACATTGCGGCAACAGACTTGAGTCGTGCACGAGTGTGGTCACTGTAACATCTCATCGAGAGCTAATGGCTAAGGGAGTTATCCACCAAATTCTATTGCCTACCCCAATTCAGGTTCGCCTGACATCGCTCCCTCCAAAACTCAAATCTAGACCTGCAAATTTATGACTTACTTCCTAACCACCAGGCTACCCAGGGGTGGCCCTAAACATTGAGTTAATTATGCGGTATATCTAAATTAACATTTAGATTTGGAAAAATAGAACACATAGTTTAGTAATTAAGTTAATGTTCATTTTTTAAGTGTTCACTGTTAATATGCCAACTATTTGAATTTTCTTTTGACAAATGGCAGATTTAGTACGTATATAGGCCAAAATATCAAGAGTTTTATCTTTTATTTTTCGATATGCTTTCTCTCTCCTCAACAAAACAACCATATATCTCTCTCTCTCTCTATTCTCCCTCTATTCTCTCCCCTCTCTGTCCGTCACTCCTCTCTTCTCTCCCTGTCGTTGCGTTTGTCTCCTCTCTGTCCTGATTTTAAGCCGCAAGCCCTCATTCTTCCGTCGTCCCTCGCCTCCCTCTCTTTCTCCTTTTCTCTCTTTCCTCTGTCGTACCTCGTCTCAGCAGTGTAGACGACGAGACGCCATAAATCAATAATGATCGGGCTTCTAAGATCGACACGATTTGGATTCGATCCGCGTCGACACCTAGCGAAGAGAGAGAGAGAACATAATCGATGGCATGCGATCTGACCGACGAAAATGGTGGCGAGCGACGGGACTGGTGGTACGAGATTGGGAGATAGGACAGTGACGGCGGCGCTGCGGCGTGGCTGAAACCCTAGCATGACAGTTGCAGAAGTGCTAGGTTTTCAAGTTTTTTTAATTTACGTAAATATCATTGGTTTAAAAAAAATCAGAAAATCCTTTTTATTCATTTGTGATTTGAAAAAATACTTTGATTGTGTTTGTTGAATTTTTTTAATTTTCCACAGGGTAACTTTATTGAATTATATTCATTTTATATAGGAATAGATACATTTGGATACACGAGTATATATTTTGGAGACTTACGGATACATTCATAAACTAAAAAATTATATAAAAATCATAATTTAGATATATTTAGATATTATAAAAATTATAATAAAATTAATTTTTGCTAAATAAAACAAAATAAAACTAATAAACATTAATAATTAAACTTAATTTAAGAAATGCAAAATATTACACAAAATTATATAAAAATTGAAATTTGGATACATTTGAATACTATAAGAAAATTATAAAAAATTGAGTTTTGGATACATTTTGGGGACTATCAATTTTTTTAAAATTATATTAAAAATTATAATTTGGAGCATTTTATTTAAAAAATATTATATAAAAAAACTATTAAATTGAATTTTATATAAAAAAATTGTGATTTGGAGACATTCGGATACATTTGGATACATTCTAAAACATCAAATTTTTTCTCTCTTATAATTTATCTTTTTAGCAAAAAATCAATTTCTGACAAAAATATTATTTTTGTTTGAAAAATATCTCAAATTATTGATCAATTTTTTCAATTAATTAAAAATATAATATTTTTATAAAATATTTTAAGTATATTTTTATTTATTAAAATAAATTTGATGCTCGATAAAAACTCAATTCTAAATTTTAGTTTCGTATATTTATTAAATTTTCCCGAAAACATTTATTGGCGGGCCTTGTATACCTTTAATACATAAACAAGGAAGAAATATGACGCGATGCAAGGGAAGTATGACATAATATACGAATCCAACAAAAAAAGTAATAGTGAGGACAAAAGTGTGGTGTAATAACACTGACACATTGATAAGGACATTAAACAGTCAGAGGACACGTCACCTTCATGGTAGGGGTGGAAATCAGCTAGCGGCTCGAATCTCGGTTCGTTAAAAATTCATTCACAGATCGGCTCAATAATAAATGAATCGATTTTGAATAAAATTTTAAACTTGTTTTAATAAACGAGCCAAACGTAATCATCCAAAAATTCGGCTTGAAAACTTATAAACAAATTCGTTTGTAAACTCTTCTATATATATATATATATATAAGTGCGTGTATATATTTTTTTTAGTATTTATAAAAAATCGAACTATTATTTTTTTTAGTATTTATAAAAAAAAATCGATCTTATTTTATTAAAAACAACTATAATCTTATTGATAGAGTGTTGAAATTTTATCACTGCCTGGAAAATTTGTCAAAAAACAACCAATACAAATTCCACCTTTAAAAATTTAACACGCTAAGTCCCTACATGAGCTTAGCTAATGCGCAGGCAAAACAAATCACTTGTTATAATTTTCATGATTCATGATATAAGACATAAGATAAGGATCGGACGGTGGAGGAGTGAGCAGAAGATGGTTGAGGAGGTACACGTGGCACATAAATTGAGGCAACACGGCAAAGAAAGTCAAAAGTCTTATGAAGGGGGCGAGGAGGTAGAGAAGAGTCGTAGTCAGTTAATTGGAAAAGGAGCAAGATTGTACAATCAAGTACAGCTCTCCGTTCTTGACTCTCTAATCCTTGTTTATTTCCATTCCACTTTCCCTCTTTTTGTTTATTGTTACTGCCTATATATGCGCCAAAGAACGGTAGTCGTAGCCCAACCAGGTGTGCGTGTCGGCTCTCGCACCGGTCCGGCGGTGCATACGAACTATCATCGATAGTTTTACGCACACACTTGCAAGGTGTGCGTTCTAGATACGTTAAGTTGATAAAATGTAGAAGTAGAATTTATTTTATAAATTTACTAGATTCTGATAGTTTTTTTTCTCTAAACAAGAGAACCGGGATTACTGATAGTGATATATTTCTGTTGAACGTGACTATATAAGTTAATATTCCTCGCTGTAGAATTTTGTTTTGCTCTGTGGTAGTCGGAAAAGACTCATCACAATACCTGTTAGGAACTCACAGAAGAATACACCCAAAAAAATATTCAAATGCATCCAACAAGACAGTGATAAGTCTTAAACTCAGGTCTACCACAACACATTGCTCCCTTTCTTGTTGACCACTTTTTAGGAGGTATATGATAGGTTGGAGTAGATTAAAAGTATTGTTAGATTTTTAATTCTGTCCTTGTAAAGTTCTCTTAAAAAAAATTCTGTCCTTGTAAAGTTTGTTTTTTCGAGCAGAAATAATTATAAGAGTAGTTTAGAAAAAAAATGCAATACTTTTATTGCCTTGGCAATCTTCTACCAAGCAAAACTAACACCAAATTTTTCTGAAAAATGCAAAATGAGCAGTGTAATCTATCAAATCTATTTAAAAGAAAAAAAAAACATTGCGATATTGAAATTTCAAAAATTTGGTGTTATTAAGACCAGGAATATAATCAACCCCAACAACTACTAGTTGCAATTCCAAACTCAGAAAGAACAATGGAGTTGCAGTCGCTGTTTGAACAATATCATATTTTGTTACTCTTTTTGTTGTATGTTACAATAGGCTCGTTTTAACATAATTCAGTCGTTATTTGAACAAGTTCGAGATTGTTAACCATTAGTGTTTATTGTTTACGATTGATTAGACGAATTAACAAATAGATTAGGTATTGAAAGATTAAAAATATATAATTTACATATTTGATTTTTGCACACTGATTTGGTATATTACTATTATAACTGTAAAAATGTATTCATCTCTCTTGTATTCCCAGACTTATCCGGATGCTCTACCTCTTTCGTGAAATGAAATGTTACCTCGTTAAAAAAAAACGTATTAATCTCTCTATTTTTTTTACGACAAAGTCCATCAAATCTATTAATGTACAATTTAACTTTGACTAAATCTATCAATATACAATGTATATGTATTAATGTACAACCAAGGGTTGAACCTGAATCGGATCGTGGCTCCACGATTTGGGGGCGGTTCTAGGCCGGTTCCAGATTTAACCGGTCTGCTTCGACCCGTTTATTTTTTAATTAATTTTTTAAATATTAATTATATTTCTTTTTAACATGGAGGAAAATTTTACAAATGAAAAAATAAAGATACAAATTAATTTCACTCAAATTTAAAAATGCTATTAGTACTATACATTTTGTGTACAACAATGTATACCTTTTTTAGAATTACAATAATAATTACAAGTGAATTAATACAAGTTAATTGAGATAAATATGAAATTAATAATAAATAAGAGCAATTTGAAAGTGGTAAGCATGTTAACAGATAGTAGAAGAGATTGAGAGAGAATTGGTGTGAAGGAGATTAAATTGTTGTGAGATATTTATAGAAGAAAAAAATGAAAGAAAAAAAAAAGAAATTCAGAAATAGCTGTTGAAACTGCCGGTTCCAACAGTTATTTGTGGATTTGAACCGCAGAGAACTGACGGTTCAACGGTTTTTACTACCCTTGAACCTGAACCAGCCCGTGAATCGTCGGGTATTACTGTGCGGTTCACGGTTCTGGACTGATTCCAGTCTGATTCCCCTGTTCCGATTCACTTTGGCGATGTTTAGTCCAAGCAATTCATAACTATCACCTAGGAATTTGAAGTGTTTTGGAAGTGATCTTCCCGTGACAAATTAATTGTTGTTGCCTTGGAAAATGAACAACAATAATGAAAAAACACGAACAACTTGAACACTTGAGAATCGTAAACGCAATCTCGATACCTGAAAACACAAAATACGATGAGGTCGAAATACTCTCCGGGAGAGTCACCGACGTTTAAATCAGTAGAGATTTTGACAGAGTAAAATTTTGTTGTGATCGTTCTTCTGAAATTATCGTGACAGCATAGGAGCGATCCAAAATTTTCCCAATTGCCTATGTCCTTAGTGTGATATTTGCTGTCCAGACTTCTGTTGGACCTTCCATCCAACCGAGCCCATGTTTTCGGCTTTTTCTGGCTGGGCCTTTTTGCCCATCTGAGCCCGTTTTATTAGGCTGCTAGATTATTTTCTATAGCCCACTTTATGAAATCATCTTCCCTCTCTTTTTCTTCGTTTTGTTTCTTCTCCATATTTGATTTTATTCTTGCTTCCAAATTAGATTTATTCTTTCCATAACTTACGCATGGTCTTTGATCTTTTTTCACAATAATATTGTGATTTTCGGCGTATCAGTCCCAAACTTCCTAAATAATTTTCTTCTTTCAATTTACTCTTCTTAGGACACTAGCAATATGCAACCTTGTTGCCATACACACTCAATTTTTTCTTGTCGTGGACCTCCATTTCTCCTCAGGCATTCCCAATTTGCTCGC
The DNA here is from genome assembly GCA_948243855.1 of Flueggea neowawraea. Lineage (NCBI taxonomy): Eukaryota > Viridiplantae > Streptophyta > Magnoliopsida > Malpighiales > Phyllanthaceae > Flueggea > Flueggea neowawraea. The sequence goes on along the minus strand of CAODLS010181596.1, from coordinate 4,957 downwards.
CTTTTATTTTCTTCACCTGCCATTCTTTTTTCCTTTGCCTCGGTCTATATGTTGTTCTCTCTCACAGTTTGTTGCTCTTTAACTTTTTTTTTCTTTGTTGTTCCAGTGGCGGCTTAAGTTCTTGTTGGACGGCGGTGGGAGCCGTTCTGAAAGAGGCAGTTGGCAGCTGACACTTCATTGGTGGTGGTCCTGGAAGGATGGCAGCGGCGTTGGCGTTGTTTGTGGCTCATGACGTGGTTCGCTGCCCCAATTGTTCGGGGTCCCAGTGGTTTCACGGTGGTTCGAGGTCCGGCTGCTCATGGTTCAAACGGTTCGTGGTGGTTCGAGGCTCGATTGTCCCTGGTTCGAAATGTTCGTTGTCCCAGTGGTTCGCGACCCACTGTTGGCTCGAGGTTCGACGGCGCCTAGTTCGGCGGTTCGTGGCTCCAACAACTCATGATGTTTGATGTGTGATCCAAAAACGCCGTCGGGTTGCTGTGTTGCTGAAGGTGAACGACCGCTTAACCAACTAGATGACAGGCTCGCTCGGCTGTTTATTCCAACGGCATGCCGCGTGTATCTTCGGACGGACCAGTGCTTACCAGTATGGTCGACAGTTGCACAAACGGCATGTCGCACTGTATCCAAATCAGACTATCGGTCGCCCACTTTATTCCAAGCCAGCCACCATGTGTTGCTCAGATCGGCTTGCCCTTTGCCCAAATTTCCTCTAGGCTGTCGTATGGCCATTAGCATGTCCACTTAGCACATTTCGTTACTCTTTTTTATTTTCAAACTCCATTTTTTATTTTCTTTCAAACTTTATTTTCTTTTATTTTCTTATTCTTTTTTTTTTTCAGGACACTTTTCTTTTGACATGCCAATCAAGATGTTCGAGAGTTAACAGGACGATTGAGATGTTCGAGAGTCAACACATTGTTCGAGGTGTTCAAGAATCAACACATTGTTCGAGGTGTTACAGAGGTCTTGTTGTTGCTGTTATGAACCAAACCAAATGTTCCAAAGGACTTGCTGTTGCAGTTGCAGACTAGGCTACTTGTCGTTGCTGTTGCGAACCAACCCACTTGTTATTGCTATTGCGGACCAAGCCACTTGTCGTTGATGTCAACCCCAACACTACGTGAGTGTTTAGGAGCTGTACTTTGGAGAATTTCACCCCCACTATCGAGTGGGTGTTCAAGGGCAGCACCTTGGAGGACTTCACCCTCACCGCTACTTGGGCGTTCGGTGAACCCTGGTGGCTCGTGGTACCATAGTGGTTCACGATTCGTGGTTTGTGGTTTATGGCTCAAGGTTCGTGGCTCATCGAGCTCACTAACTCGTGGAGTTCACTAACTCGCCTCACTGAGCTCACCAAATTGCCTTGTGGAGTTCACCATCTCGACTTCAGATCTTTGATTCGTGATCTCCATTCCATTTCATGAAATTTTCCATCCACTCTACCTTGTGAACTTCATCACCTCCTCGTGAAGTTCAACATCTTGACCCCACTTCGCGGAGTTCACCATCTCTTTGTGGAGTTCATATCCTCGTGAAGTTCAACATCTCCTCGTGGATTTCACCTCCTCGTGACGTTCAACATCTCAACCCTACCTTGTGGAGTTCGCCTCCTCGGGAGGTTCAACATTTCCTCGCAGAGTTTACCAACTCCTCGAGTGGAGTTCCTCAGGTAGTTCATTCACCATCTCCTCATGGAATTCACCTCTTCGTGAGATTCAAAATCTGACCCCACCTCGCTAAGTTCCTCATCTCCTTGTGGAGTTCACTTTCTCTGGAGGTTCAACATTTCTTCATGGATTTTACCAACTCATCGAGTGGAGTTTCTCGGGAAGTTCATCATTTCAACTCCACTTCATGCAGATCATCATCTCCACCATGCTAATGTTCTTATTCTTGTGCTTTTCGTTCCTGCACAATTTATAATATCATTGCTCCCCAATCACTTGGTCAAATGACTTTTCAGGGTGATTTCAGTTGAGTCTTAGTAGTAGTAGGAGGTTGTTCTCTAGTTGAGGACGAAGTAGACAAATTTTATGTGTGTTCTCAAGACAATACGACTTGGGGTTTCCCTTGTCACATGCCTCAGCGAATGAACTACCGGATGCGTTCATAACAATACCACTTGGGGTTTCACTTGCCACAAGTATTTGCGTTTTATAATTAGTCATCACCAAAGTTTCTGCAAGCTTGATGACTATGCGCGATGTTCAATTTTTCACTGTGTGTATTCTACAATAAGCGCTCGATTTTTTGCAAGCTTCGTGCTACATTGCCACATCACAATCTATCCTTTTATCGCGTGTTTTCATAGTGAGAACTCGGTTTCCCACAAGCTTTTCTACTCATCTTGAGTATTTGTCATGTGAGAGCTTAATTTCTCACAACTTTCCTGATTACTCGCAAGCTTTTATACTCATACTACGTTCTAGTGGTTTCAAGATAGTTCTTGTGCGTTGATGGTGAGGAGCCAATGCTCGGACTCACTCCATGTTCTTAGCACTTCAGGTTAAATAGGCTCGGTTTCCCACAAGCCTTTTCTGTTTCGTGTGGCCAAGTACTTGACTTTCCCTAATCTATTCTTCATTCACAAGAGTAGTTGTTTATGCATGAGAAAGAATATTGTTATTTGTTAAACATAAAATTATACAAGAAAAAGTCGACAAAAGCTCAAACTATTCAACTTTTTACCACCATCTAAAGTATATTTAAGGGATAAAGTGTGACATTTCTACTGGCAGCATGTCTAGTTGGCCATATGTTGATCATTTATTTGATCATCATTCCTCCTTTGATGCCTTGTTTCATTGCTCGGCTCCCCTCTCGATGCTTCATCATCAACAAATTGGTCCAAGTGCCCTCATCGGGCCAAGTTTTCAATTTTATTCTTCAGTTCTTGACACTTGTTTGTAGGGTGTCCGCTTGCATCGTGGCATAGACCGTTGGCGTCCACATTCTTCCCTAGAGGCCTGTCAGTTCTTGGGGGAAAGAGATGAGTCCAGACCCCTCTATAGATGCTAAGATTGCTGACCTCAACTTGTTCAACGACGTGTACTTATCAAAATGGGTAAGAAGTGCACTAGAGTCTTCCTACTTCTCCTTCTTCCTATTTGGCTCCTCTTGAGCTTATCTGTCCTTCCACTATCCTTTTTTGTCCTCTTTGTTTCCTACGATCCTCATGACCTCAGCTTGTAAGATGTACTTGTTGGCTTAAACAAAAAAGATCGGCCAAAGTCTTGGGTTTGTCTAGGGATAAAAACTTTTGTAGCTGCATCGATCGCGTCCTTGCAACATCGCGACTAAAACCACTCTAGGTTGCGAATCGTGAACTTCAAGAATGGAATTCTTAAATCTATCCACCTAATTTCGAAGAGTTTCTTTCTTATTCTGTCACGACCCAAATTCGGGTCGCGACCGGCGTACGAGGAGAATTGTCTATGAGAGCCTAGCCCATCTTGCACCAGCCTCGGAGATTCAGATAGTCTACCCAAACACATACATTTATCCAAAATATTCATAAGTGGAAGAAAATGTTTATACTGAAAATATGTGTAATAGATAATACGTAGTCAAATCATCCAGTAAATGTGAATAGTATGTATATATATATATGTCAAAAGTAAGTAAAAATCCCAAAAAGACAAAATATGACCTAGTAACCCAATAACAACCCGGTGTAGAGCTCTAACCAAAACCAAAAGGAGCCCGAACCAAAAGGGCACTCACTATCAAATGGAATGCCTCACTAGAATCAAGATGTTAGACGGTTGCCGAATGCCAAAATAGAACCTGAGAAATAAGATACAAGAAAATAAACAAGAAACAAAAATAAAGGGGTAAGAATCCTTAGTGAGGAGATAACACTCCATATCGGCTCCAGGCCTCACAAAAATCGTTTTGAAAACAGTTCAGAAATATCGCATGTAGATATAATTGTATATACATATACACACTAATACAGAATAATAATTCTAAAATTCATTTTGAAATCATCTGCACCTAAAGTAAACAACAGGCAGAAACATACCGAAAATATGTACTATATATCGTATATCGAAAATAGATATTGGGGTCTGAAACTGATAGATAAATCATATCATAAGGATGAACTCCGCCATCTCACTAAAACTGAGTACATGCGTCTGGCCGGACATACGGCTACCAAAAACCCGGGTAACTGAGTCTCGAATGCGCATTGGTATACCAAAGACTACGTTTACCTTACGTAGCGCAGGTGCCCCATATTGAAGTATTTAAATATATATCTTATATTTATCAAGCACACATGCAAAGTATAAATCGTTTTGCAGAAAAATATTTATATACCTTATATAAATATTCATTATCAGAAATTGAGTTAATTTGCAGAAAATATTTATATACCATATGATAAATGGTTATTTATACGTGCTATACTCTTTGATTATATTTTGTTTTCAATATAAAATTTATCATATGTTTTGGTACTTTTGTGGTTTCAATTGTGTTTTGTAGGTTGATTGATGATGATTTGATGAAATGGAGCAAGAATGAGCCCAAACGGAGCAAGAATGACATGTTTCTCACCTTTTGGAGCAAGACACGGCCAAGCCCTTTAAGACACGGACAAAAGCTCAAAGACATGGGAAAAATCGTGTGCTCGTGTAGTGCAAAATTCTGCAGATTTGTGCCTTTTATTCAAGACACGGTCTAGGCAATGTAAGACACGACCGTGTCTTATCCAGAATTGTGATTTCGTCTTATTTAAGTGGGTTTCGGAAACCTAATTGGGAGAGCCGACTTTGGGACACAAAAGACACTCAGTTTAGGGTCAGAAAACGTAGTAACTCAAGGAGAACTCATCTTGCATCAAGATCGAAGGAATTACGTGAAGTGAAGGATTCGCCATAGGTTTTTCTTCTCTTTCTATGTTTTCTTTGTATCTTGTTGTTATTCTCTCAATTACTATGAACTAAATTCT
>CAODLS010181550.1:0-22692 GCA_948243855.1 Flueggea neowawraea | reverse complement strand
TATAATATAATTTAAAAATATACGTAAGTGATGGAATCTAACTACTGGATTAACAGATAAACATTATATAATAGTAGATTCGAGTTACTTATCTCGATTCTAGCGGAGGTGCAATCCAACCAGCAGTGGAAGACTTTTGGTCAGGATCGGATTTGATGTTGGCACAATGAGTTCTGATGTTGTTCAACACGTTCCTGCCATTCTCTTGATATATTTATAGCCCTTTGAATCAATATGACCGTTTGAGAGAAGAATATAATCGTTGGAGTCTATTTAAAGTTGTCTGCTACTGTCTGTGACAATCTCACGTACGTTACCACAGTCTGATGTACGTTACCTGACTTTAGTTCCAGCACACGTACGTTAACATTACTTGATGTACGTTGATTATAGCGGATTCCCAGTTCACGTACATGAATAACATCTGACGTATGTGACTTCTATGTTTGAGCCATCTAGTAGCTTCTGTTTTCAATTCGGAGCATCTTGCGTACGTGAAACTCAAACTCGCATACTTTAGATAAATGTGACGTACGTGAAGTTTTACTCTTGTGTATGTCAATGAAAACACACGTGTGTTACCTTCTTCTGACGTACGTGAAATGTACTTCAGAGGGTTCCAGTGGCTTCTGTTTGTATTCAGACCCTCTCTAACGTACATGGCGATTTTATAACGTACGTTAGATGCTTCGTGACTTGATTTCGCAACTCCAAGCTTTCCAACATGTTTCTCTTCAACTCAAACGTTTTGCCCTTCATCAAAACATTTTGCTCATCATCAAAACACATAAGGAACTTATTGTTGATCACTCATGATCCAACAATATCCCCCTTTTTGATGATGACAAAACTTTGAAGGATTGATGGCTACATCAAGGGCAACAATTGATCAAGGATTCCATCCTTGTCATTTGATTAGTATTATGCAAGAGTGAATGCATTTTTTTTTTATCCTTATTCAATTAAGCATATAACAAAATTCTCCAACAGCTAAAAGTCTCTCAATTTAGCATCTGATCAATTTAATGATCGACATAAAAATTTATCCCTATGGCGTACGTCTTTTTTTGTACGACTTTTTCTTGCCCTTTTACAATGAACTCATAACTGTAAAACGCAAGATGACCTCTTGATTATGAACGCGCTCTAAGTCTTTTTTTACGTTCAAAACCAGCATCATCTTAGTTCTTCTCCCAACAAACTAGGAAAACTAAGATAAACACCCGTGTGAGTGGGTTACTTATCTGTCCAACATGCTTTCTCACTTAACGATGCTACAAATGTCAACTCTCAATATTTGTGCTCGTGTATTGCTCACGATGATCTTATTAAAGATCATGTTATAAGGGCACACTTTGTATGCCATGCGAATCTTAAGAAACTTATTCCTCATAAGCTTTTATTAACGGATCTTCAGTCATGCTTTGTATGAATTTACATTTCCAAATTCACTTCACCTTGTGAAACTTGTACTCAAATTTACTTGTCCTTGTAAAAACAAGACATTCACAACACGATACTTGGTCTCGATTTGCTTAGACTTATATTATATCTTTTCGATCTTTAAGCAATCGACGTTGACTGTCACTAAAGACAATCATTGGTTCTTTAGGTGGTTAGAGCTAAGTGGACCATTCCACTGTATAGCTAACAATTATATTACACTGCAGGTAATGAAGCTATAGTCTCAGCTTCACTTGCCACATATTTATACATGTTTCTCACTATTACGTGGAGTGATCTTTCTGCCAAGTAAGAACACATAACTAGACATGGACATCATCACGTCCACATCATCATTGGAATATCAACTGTGTTTCTTTTTATCACAAGCCTTTGCGATAACACAGTGTCTTATAGTGCCTCTAAAGTACCCAAGTATCACACTCACTGCTTTCCAACATCCTTCTTATGTGTTAGATCAATATTTGCTAGCTAACTTAATTGCATAGCTAACTTTAGGCATTGTACATACCTAGGCATTTACTACAAGACATTGTTGCACAAAAGTAAGTCATAGCAATACACATATATTTACTATCCAACCAAAATTAAACTAACATAACCTCTTATTAAGTTTTGAATCGAAATATACACTAAGTGCACATTTATCATCTCGGTCTTAATAATTAAATATACTATATTTAATTTTATAGACAGTAAATAATGACTGATTGGATTCACTTTTAAAGTTCACTTGACTTAGGGGAATCCATGGTGGTCATATCAATTATTTAGACAAACTTAATAATTGGACAATATATTCAACATATAAAATATTGCATATTAAATTAAGGCAAATCAACATAACAATAAGCCAAAAAATAATAAATAAAATCAATATCATTTATTGAACCAACATGATATCCAAACAATCGATTTCAATGTTAATACACGTACATTAACATTGGTCAGCAATAACACACGAATAATGCTTAAATATCCTCAATATAATTTCAAACTCATATAGCACTAAGTTTATACCTACCAATTTGGATATATAATAGACCACAATCCAATATGTTAGAATAGAATTTAAAAGTGGTTGTACCAACATTTCGAAGAATTCTATAAATCAAACGACCATAAAGTGAATCTACCACATCTCACGATCTTTCTTCGAGATCATGGTTTAATATTGGACATACCAATGCCAAAACGTTTTTATTTACTAGAATCTTCAAGTATCTTTCGAAGATACTTAGGAAATCATGTTTTCATGACATTCTAGTATGAACCAATATCTTTAACCAATACTGGTGATAAGAATCATAATATCTTATGAAGTACGCGAATCTTCATCACCTATGCACACTTATGCATAATTATTTTATTCTCTTTACAACCTCCACAATCCCAAAATACTAGTTTTGGGAGTCGTGCAAATTCTCTCTTAATTTGCACTATGTTTCAATGCAACATAATTTTACCTCATTCGCATATTCGTAATAAATTACAAATAAAACAGATATATATGCACTCGCGTATTCCCCAAATAATTTAAATCTCATTTCAATTATCTAAATGAGAACAATATTTGCATATTTTTAAAATCAATTATTTTAAAAACTAATTTCAAAAATAATTCTTGGCAGAAAACACATTTTCACAATTTTTAAACCACTTTTAATATTCAAAAAATTTGAAAAAAATAGTTTTGGAACTTAAAAAATTGTGAAAAATATGTCAAAATTTCTAGAAAAATCTAAATTTTAATTCTGCCAAAAATTTTACAAAATTTGGAGGTCGGGACACGTGTCACACGCCGACACGCGCCACTTGTCTAATCCATCGCGCGATCACGAGCTGATCGTGCAAGACACGCGCGACCCCATAATGCCGCCACATGTCACCGTTGCATGGATACACGTGTCATGCTGACACTTGTCACAATTTCATTTGTTCAAAATTTGATGACATGGATGACATGCGTCATCGTGACGTGTGTGACACATGGTAGTAGTGCCACGTGTCATAGTGACGTGGATGTCACGTGGCGATAATGACACATGGTAGATTCTCATTATTCCACGTGGCTTGTCTATCCAAAAATTCGTTCGGAAGCTTTTGGCACGTGTCGATCGATGAGTGGTCCACGTCTCGGTCAACTTTGACAAAGTTATTGCTCCACCAAGTGTCGTGTTATGAGTGGGCCGTGTGGACGAATTACAACTTGCCACGTCGCCATTCTTATCAGATGAAAAATTCATCTGTAAGCTTCTCACTCAGTATTTTTTGATGGAGTTTCGTCGATTTGACGACCTTCCCTATAGAATTTCGCAACGAAACTTAGGCAACTAATGTTTTTGAGGTCGTTGATCTCAAATATTTTATCAGAATTTTGAAAATCCAACTTTCAATTTTCAGCTCCGTACGGACTCGAACCAAAAACGATGTTCGGAACAAAAAGTCAAATACAATAAATTCACGGTAGATATTACAGACAGAGACCAATAAGAATTTTGAATGATAATCCAAAATTCGTCTTTCGCTCTGATACCACTGTAGGAATCTAACTACCAGTTTAACAGATAAACAATATATAATAGTATGTTCGAGTTACCTACCTCAATTCCAACGGACGCTCGACCCAACTAACGACAGAAGACAAAGGTCAAGATCAGATCAATGTTGGTCTCGCGAGCAAACCACAGTCGGGTTGTCGATGGGAGTGCTTGTCTGTTTCGCTGCCTAGATGCCACTTTGGATCGGGATCATCGATGAACGAGGAGCGAGTGGAGAGAGAGGCTTCCTTTCCCGCTCTCTCACATTTTTGGTAAGGATGGAAAGAATGGAAGAATCCCCTACCCTATCTTCTCCATTCTATATATATATATATATATATATATATATATATATAAAAGCCCTTAAATGGTCTTTGGGCCCAATGGGCTTAATAAGTCCAGTGGACTTAGCACATGGGCCTTACAGACCCATTTCAATTGGGCTCTCCAATTGGTCTTAGTCCACAGTCTCGGTTCACACCTTGACCCACCGAATTCGGTTCACCCATCATGGGTGGACTGTTTTTTCCAACAATTTCAAATTAATTCGAACTTAATCTCAGAGTTGAAACAAATTATTCATTAATTTAATTATAATTCATTTAAATAATTAATATATTAGATTATTCAATATTTGCATGATATATTTGACATCAAATCTAAATAATTATTAAATCATTATCTTCAAACTTGTGAGTTTAAAGAACCACGTATGATTTAACTTGGCTAATTTGCAAATTAAATTCCAAAGTTTAAGTTTGACTTTAACTCTTTTGTTAATCAATTAGAGCACAAACAAGTTTTTACTAAGTCAAATATTTAAAAATTGACAAGTAACCCATGTCTCTTGAGCTAATTCTAAGCATAATTTTTTAAAGAGAAAATTACATTATCTGTTTATTTTGGCATTTTAATATCACATTTGCGGCAAGGAAGATTTATAATTTCTGGTATGAAATATTTTGATTAAAATTTCACAAATGGAACAATACATATTCTTCTAATTGTCAGTTTCTCTCTCCTCTTTCTATCTCTCGCCTGACTTTTCTCTTTCTTCTCACTCGTCTCATCTCTTTCCAACCTTCACTACCTTCGTTCTCCTCATCGATTCTCTCTCTCTCTCTCTCCCTCCCCCTCTCCCTCATCTCTCACCTTCATACGCCACTTCCTCTTCTTCTCACCTCTCTTTCCATTTCTCTAAATCTCTTCCTTCATTTCTGCCTTGCGATCTCCGCTATCAACCTCGCAATCTTCACTGCAAACTCCACACTGCGTTTACCTCTGCTACCTTATTCGCTACTCGAATGCTTCGTTATTCTTCTCTTCTTCCTCCACATCTGTTGCCTCGTCTTCATTCGTTGCGTCGTCTGTCTCCGTCATCGTCATTTTTGTAGGTGTTCATCTCTTTGTCTATTGCATTTGTCGAGAGGGGAGGGAGGGGGAGAGAGAGAGAAGCGGTGCCGGAAGGGCGGCAGTTAGGGTTTCAAAACCCTAACTGCATCCAAAATACGACTAATTACATTTTAGTCCCTTTTAAGTTTGTAAAATTACAAATAGTAGTTATATTTATAATTTCAGATTATTAATTATTACATAAAGTTCTAAATATTGAATTTAAATGAAACCAATTGAAAATGTTGTCAATGTTTTTGGATTGTACTCATTTTTGTACATATTCTGTAATCATTTTGTTGGTGTTGTGCTTGTTTTGTACTCGTAATTGTACCAAATAACATAACAAATTAAAGATAATTTTTAACTTTTTTGCCTCGTACTCCTTTTTTATACTCTTTTTGTAAGCATTTGTTGGTGATATAGTCCTATTTTTACCAAATAACATAACAAATTAAAAAAATAATTTTTTTCCTCGTACTTATTTTTTTGTTCTTTTTGTAAGCTTTTATTGGTGATGTACTCGTTTTGTACTCATAATTTTACCAAATCATAAAAAACTTAAAATAGTTTTTTTAAATTATTGTCTTATACTTTTTTTTGTACTTGTTTAGTATGTATTTGTTGGCATTTTACTCATTTTTGCATTCGTTTTGTATGCGTTTTGTTGGCATTGTACTTAATTTGTACTCAGTTTGTGCTCGTTTTGTACTCATTTCCGTATCTATAATACTGAGAACAGTTAATTTTCGTTTTATACTCATTTTCGTATATGCAATACTGAGAACAATTTATTTTCGTTTTATATTCTTTTTCGTATCTGTAATACTGAGAACAATTATTCTTATTTTGTACTCATTTTGATACATAGTCAACTGTTTTGGCACGTGGACAAACTTTTTGGTGTGTGCTCAACGCGCGGTTAACTTTCTGACACGAAGTCAAAAATCAATCAAACTATGACATTTGTGAAATAGCATTTTTTTTTCTTCTATAATTACATTTGTGAAATGATTTTGAATATTGTTTTATTTGTGTATTTTAATAGTTTTTTGTGTAATTGTCCTATTTTTAAAGTGGTTAACTGATTTGAGTTGGGCTCATGGCTCATATTCATAATGAGGAAAGGCCACAAAAAGTTGACAAGGCACTTACGATATAGTGAAAGACATTATCCAAACCTTTTAATGAGTCTTTAAAATATCTAACATTCTCTAGGATAGGTTGACTAGTAAACAACGACATTTTAGAAACTCAACGATTCCACTACCCTAGATTTCTCCTGCAAGCAGTTGAGAAATTGTAGAGTCGGGGGACTCAACGTACAACCAATACATGGTACCAACATTTTAGCATTTAGACATGTGGTATAAAATCAGAAGGTCTAAACACATTATTGTGGGATAAACTCAGCCATTGGGCGACAACCACTTAGTAGGAACCAGGACCCCATTCTTCTTTTTTTTTTTTGAGGGAAACCAAGACTCCCTTCAAGCATATATTAAATCTTTTTTTAGGAACAATAAACTTTCATAAAAACCATGCAAAAGTTACAAGTGCATCATTCGCCTCAGGAGGGAGCTATGAGATCTGACAAGTGTCGGGGCATTGCTCGTTAGAGGCACTCCGAATAAGCTATGTCCTATTGAAAAAGAAAAAGAAACAATGAACCTTGAAAAAGAAACAAGAAATTAAGAAAAACAGAAACAAGCCTAAATTGAAAATCAATTATGTTACTTGTAGAGCTTCATCTTCATCCCCTTTAAAGGGGCCAACACTAGCAACAATGCTAGAATATCTAACTCGATTGGAGGAAACTACCGACAACAAATGAACAATGGGTTATGTTAAGATATTGTATAGAAAACCAATAAAGGTGGAGAAAAGAAGTGAATATGGTTTTGTGCGAGTAGGGGGGAAAGAAATAAGAATGGAGTAATGGTAGAAAGAGGGGCATATATGAAGTAAAAGAGATTGCAGAAATAAAATAAGCATGTGGGTAGAGATTGAGACATGGAGAGATTAATGGAGAGAGAGGAAGAGAAATAAAACTAACCGAAGTCCATTAATTAAGAGGAGAAATCCATGAGTTTTGACAACAAAATCACAAGTTTATGAAGGGTAGTGGAGGTGCTAGGAAGCCTTAGCCTATATAAATCCTTTCTCCTAATAAATGTAGGCAATACACTCGTCACGACCCTACATAAGTACGCAGTTATTTTTACGCAATATTTGACAATTAATGGATTTTTAACCACTAAACCTAAAAGTTTAAGTTTGGGTTATTTAGATAACCAGGTCCTTATAAGTCTTTTCATATTCCTACATTTATCTGATGTGGGACTTTAGACAGCAGTTGTGCAATAGTTATTTTGACTTACTAATTTTAACTGCTTGCTTAGGTGGGTATGTTACATTTCCCACCTGTTTAGGTTTGCAACGTCCTCATCATCAAGTCTTTCAATCATGATACTCATAATCTCTCTTGTGTTTTATCGGTGTGAGATTTGCCTAGACTCAACCTGTTAATGTAGAATTTGCCTAGACTCAGTGCATTCCTCTCTATTATTGAGGTTTGTCTCACCATCGCCATCAGTTGAGGTTTTTATTACCATCATTTAAGTTTGCACGCGAAGTGACACTAATATCATAATTGTTATGACCAGGCATAAGTACGAAGTTGTCTAATATTTGACAACTAATTGGCTTTTAACCATTAAGTTCAAATTTGAGTTATTTAAGTAGTTAAATTCTTATATTTATAAACATTTATGTATTTCTGCATCTATTCGATGTGGTGTTTTGGACAACAACTAGCTTGACATATTAATTTCAATTTTCAATTTAGATGGAATATTACAACACTAAAACCTACCCCTCCATGTACTTGTACCTGACTAACTTAAGTATTGGAGGGAGTTCTCGAAAAAGTTTCTAGGATTCCTCTAGTTTTGTTTTGTTATCAAGGTCCAAGGAGACCCATTATTTGATTGCTGTCTTAATCATTAAACGTTAGTCAAACAAACTTAGTTGTTAAGAGAAATATATATATATATACACTTCCTCCTTTTCAAAATAAGTATTTTTTAAGGTTATTTTATACATATTGAGAAAATAATTAGATTATATTAAATATTGTGCTATTTTACTATATTATCTCTATTAATAACTCATTAAAAGTATAAATTATATAGCATAAGTCATTAACTACAAAGGTATATCTAGAAAATTATATCCAATTTTTTTTTGATTTTATAAAATGTCATTTATTTTAACAAAAAACAGTTTTGCTAAAAAAACACTTATTTTGAATAGAAGGAAGTATAATCGATTTTAACATGGAAAGATGAAAATTTAAATATGCATAAAATTGAGTAGATTTTGGAATGAAAACTTAAATTTTGATGGATGTTATTCTCATGGAGGTTTTTGTTTTAGATAAATTGAGTAAATTTAGGTACATTTAATAGATTCTAAGATGAAAAATTAAGAATGTGACACGTTTTTTAAAGTGATAATTACATTCTCATTTCTTTTTAATATTGACTCTATACAATCCACTTATGCTATTTGCATATAACTCTCACAAATTTCTTGTTCATAGTCTCTATATTTTAAATACACAGTCCTTGTTCATAGTCTCTATATTTTAAATACACAGTCCATTATTTTTTATGCACCTTTAGTCCAAAAGCCCATTTAAAACTCCTTCCAGACCCTTCTCTTTTGACACATCTCCTTCGTCTTCACTCCAAACCAATAATCCTGCATGCCCACACTTTGGCACATAATTTCCTCCTTTTCTTTTGATTTTCTTTTATAAATGAAATTCGATTAACGGTGGTGAGTGTTTTATCTTATGGCGGTGCTTATCACCAACTCTACTTTCGGACTTTTGAATCTTCATCAGATTCCCGTTATAAGCTCTCTCTACTGGTTGCACGCCTCTTGTTACTGGTTGTGCATCTCTCTTTCTCTCATGGTTGCGTTGTAGGATGCACGTGAAGTATTTAGATTTGTACTTGAAGAAGAAGCTAAAGAGAGTGGTGGAAGTGGCAACGCCGGAAGGGAAGAAAGAGGAGAATAAAGAGGCAAAAAAGAAGATAAAAATGATGATAAGAAAGATAACAACAGTGTGAAGAAAGCGGAGAAGAAAGAAGGAGAAGTGAAGGCAGAGAAGGAAGCAGCATCGCCGACTGTGGCAGCGGCGGAAGAGAGAAGTCACAGGTGAGATAGAGAGAGGAGAGATAAAATGTTGTTTAGAAATAAACAAATCTGAATTTTTATATGTTGTTGATTTGTTATTGATGCCTTATTTATATGTTGTTTTCAATATATAAACAACATACAAATAGCATATAAACAAAATACAAATAATATTCCAACACCATTCCAACAACATTCTAACAATATATAAACAACATTCCAACAAAAAAAACAACATAAAAACAACTTTCCAACATCATATAAACACATTCAAACAATATATAAACAACATTCCAACAACAAAAAAAACCAACATACAAACAACTTTCCAACAACATATAAATAATACATAAACAATATTCCAACAATATATAAACAATATTCCAACAACATATAAACAACGTTCCAATAACATAAAAAAACACATATATAAGTCTTAAACAAGCCTCAAACAAATTCTAAACAGGATAGATAAGTTAGTTTCATAATGGATGATATCAACAAGCTTTAAACAGGTTATTGAAAAGTTTTCAACAAAAGTTAATCTCTGGAGCTATGCGATGTTGTTTTGCGATATGCTTTCTGATCCGAAGTTGTATATGATGCTGAAATATGGAGATAATATGCTGAAATCTTCTTTGTTGAGTTCGTCAGAGAGATCTGAAGATTTTTTGTAATGTAGGTTTGTTTTTTATTTCTTGCTACTTGTTCGTTTTTCCTGTCTATTTAGGAAGAATAATAATCGAAAAGCGATCAAAATTTTGTTCGATTTGAAGTCTGTTTGGATTGTTCTGTTTTCGGTTTTCCTTGTTTTTTTTTTGCTCTGTTTTGCGCATTTTTCAATTGCCTATGAATCCAAAATATTAATTAGGTTAACTGAGAGTTTGAATATTTCAATTTTATGGACCAAATTTAGAAAATGGTCACGTGTTTTAGTAATATATAATTATGTTATCTGTGAATGTGTATTTGCTCCTTTTTTAAATTGAATATATTAAATTTGTTTGTCCAAAACAAATACCCAAACAACAAAGTGGCTCCTCCAAAATGGGAAAAGAGAAGCGTCTCCGTCCTAGGCTATGCATCAATAATAGGGCCCTCTAAAGGCATTATCCAGTTGGTCCTACTAAAGACAAAGATCGTGAATGTTATATTTATAATATATTAACACAATATATTTAATATATTATAATTTTGAAAAAATATGTCAATTTTTTTAATTTTTATTATATAATTTGTTAATTTATAATTTATATTTATTATTTACGACTCGACTTATCAAACTAAACACCCTTGTAATATGATGGAACCAATATTTTCAAAATAATTTAGAGATGTTAATTCGTGTTATCGTATCGTAATTGTATTGTGTCATTTATATATCACAAATTATTATACAAGACATAAATATTACAAAAATTAAATTTGTGTCAATTGTATCGTGTCGTTTCACGAAATCGTATTATCGTATCAGAAATTGACGATACTAATTAATAATCATAGTTTTTATATATGCGGTTTGATTCTAAAGCTTGCATGGGACCTTTCATCCCTCACCAAAAACATAAAACAACCGATTAATTAAATGCTAACAAGAAACTTCACTAATCGAACCTCCAAGTAATTAACAAATCCACGTGTCAAATTATATACATCATCCACTGCAATTTCTTTTGTTAGTTAATCTTCAGTTACAATTTTAAAATACATACACAAGCATAAGTTTTCGTCGTGAATCACACACAAAGAATGGCGTTTTGGTACTCAAAGAATTTTGAGGATTAATATATTTGAAAAAACAGATGATCAACGAATCAATTAACATAAAATAAAATGGATAGAAAATTTGAGTATATTAAATTTTTAGTTATTAAAAATTTAAAAAGTTTTTTTCTATTATATTAGATAGTATTGATCTGTTTAAACTTACAGTCCATTGCAAGATAAAATAAAAATTATTTAACAAATCAACTTGTAATTTTTTGGTACTGAAATAATTTTTTAAAATAAACTAAATCCATTGTTATCGTCTAGCAGAATCCTCTCTAGTATATATTATCAATCTTATTGCTTATTTGCTCAACAGAATCAAGCAAAAGAAGTCTTTGATAACATATTTGATTACATGTTTGATGCATATATGAGATTAGATTACAGTTGGCAATTCCAATTAAGACCAAATTAATTATTCTAATTGGAATTAGTTGAATAAAAATGTCATATGAAGAAAATCGATTTTTAAATTGGAAATATAAAAATTAAGATAAGATAGATTGTTCGTTTTGGTTTGTGCAAGTCCTATGTATACTTGCCGGGTGGAGCTCGTGTGAATGGTCGCAATATATAAATAGGAATTATTAAATAGAGTTTGGTATAAAAAGGTTGGACCAATAAATGTATGTCCAAATATGTGTTTTAGAAGACTATGATTTTATTTTTGTTTTAACGATAAAGTAGCCTTTTTCTCACTTCTGTTAAATACTTGTTTCTGAATTAGGGACTAAAACTGAAGCTTTTTGACAATGTGGGAACGTCGCCAAAAGTATCAACAAAACTCGGACCGGAAGACAATTGAAGCTTTTTGTTGGACTAATCCCAACTTCTCCGGCAGGCAAAGCAAAGAAGTTGGCTTGACCAAAATTTTCCCTTTAAGAGACTCAAATTAATCAATAATTTTGTACAAATTCATCAACCAAAAAATACTAATAAATTATTATTTATAATCATGGGATGAATTGCAGAATGAACGAAAAAAGGATGTCCATATATTTAATGTTATAATATACTAAATGTGTTTTCTTATTCTTTTTATCGAATATGTTAGTTAAATATATACAAATAAATATTTAAATTTAATTAGCACTTGAAGGTTCAATATAATTTATTATTTTTGCAAAAATGATTAGTTACTTTTAAATAATAATAATAATAATAATGTAATGCTAGCAACATCAAATTATTTCATCCAAGCAACTCATCCCCAATAGTAAAGGATCAATTTCGTTCAAAGAATTGTATGAAGATAAATTTTAAAAAATAAATAGAAACTATTGTTTGTAACTAAGTACTTAATTATATTTTTTCTTAAGAATCATTTTTCTTAATTATTTTTTCTTAAGATAAATGTGTTTAATGCTTAATTAAACATTACTTCTTTACTTATGAGGAAAAAAAAACTACTTCCTTTGGATTTGAGGTAGTGTACATGCTAGCAACATCTCATAATCGTAATCACTTGTTTTATCTTTCAAGCTAATCAAGCATTGGACACATTGCAACTTGCATTTGGTTAGGAGTATCAAGCAGTTTAATTAAATGATTAAACAACCTTATCTAACCATAACTAGGTTGCCTATTTAGTACCAATCCACCAATTTAATAACATAAACACATTTGAATTTTTCTTGGGAGGTTTAATTAACAATGTTGGTCAAAATTAACTACGTTTTTAGTTTTATTAGGTGTCTCTAGAGAGTCCTTGTCTTCCTATATATAATAGGAAGAATATGATTAAATAAAGGTGGCTCAATGACTACGTTTAAGAGAAACCAAAGGAAGAATGCAAGCTCTTACCATTGGCAATTTGTAAGTAAAAAGGAAATAGAAGTTGGCTTATATTTTAGAATTTGAATTGATAGTTTTTTTCAGACGAACACAATTCTTATACTAGCATTCATCTCGAATGGATATTTAATCTATAAGAATCTTAAACTAAATCTTTTAATAGGAAAAAATGATTCTTAAGAAAAAATATAATTAAGTACTTAGTTACAAACAATAGTTTCTATTTAATTTTTTAAATTTATCTTCATACAATTTTTTGAATGAAATTGATCCTTTTCTATTGGGGATGAGTTGCTTGGATGAAATAATTTGTATTGGTACTAAACTTAAACATTACTTCGATTTAGGAACATGGAAAAATCATTAAATCATTAATGATAACAAGATGACTTTGGGTGGGGTAAAATAGATATTTGCTCTAAAAATAACAAGCAAAAAATTGGAAGTTTGCCCATACCAAAATATAAGGTCAAAGAGGTTAAAAAAAGGAAGAAGGTAAAGCTACTTTTTTTTTTAACTCGGCGGAACATTTGTTTTTAATTTGTTTTGGATAAAATTACGAATTTTATTTTTGTTAGAAAACGAGTTCGTTTATAATGAATTATGAGTGAAATCAGAATTCAAATTGAAATCAGTATTTGATAGGTCCATATTTAGTTGGGATAAATGAGTCTAATCCTTAAAGGTTTGGTAATGGGCTCCCAGTTAGGTTAAAAAAGTTCACTAGACTAACTTAAAATCGTAACTTCATGGAGAAAATACACACGTGGGTGGTACTACAATAGGCGACTCTTCATTGAGGACTCGAGTTACTTAATTTCAGCCTTAGTTACTTAATTTGAGGGGATTGTTACTTAATTGTAGCTCTAAAAGTTACTTAATTTTAGATATCGTTACTTAATTTAGCTACCGGTTACTTAATTTTGTGATAAATTAACTATGATTGTTACTTAATTGTTACTGAAATTACTTAATTTATGTTTCAGTTACTTAATTTACTAAATGAGTCCTCATTGAGGACTTTTTTTAGAAGTATTCATTATAATAACACCCACACGATGCACAAAAGAAACTCTCTTTCTCTCCCAAAAGTGTGTCGTCGGTCTCATCAAGGAAGAATAAATTTTTCTTCGCGGCACACACCATTTCCTCCTGCAAGTAAATCGTTCGGTGATTCTTAGGTTATAGATACATACAAAGTTTCTATTACTAATGCTATTGTGGTTCAACAAATTGCTAATTAGACCAATTAGTTCTTTTGTTGTTTAACTAATGAAATAATTTGTTGCTAGTTGGCGAGTAAGTTAATACCTTATCATAATTTGTGATAATTAGTAACAAATTGTTTCATGTGTATCCAATCAGTTCTTCAACTGCATTCTTCGAGATAAATTCTTAATCCATCTGTTAATTATTTGCTAGTTAATTATTATTTGTTTATGATTAGATACCAACAATTTTGTTCTAACTTAAAAAAATGGCTTGAAGTATTGTACATTTAGCAACTATCCATATTTTAAAAAACATATCATTTTTTTTATTATACAATTTATTTCTTTTTTTTTTTGTAAATAGCCTAACCATTCAAAAAAAAGATAAAAAGCATAGATAGGACCCATCATTATTGGCCAAATTGCCTTCTCAATATTTGTAATTTGGGGTCCATTGGACAGAATATGAGTCTGTTTTGCTCTCACCATTTTATGCCATTAAACAGAAAATGACTGTTTTGATTTTGTGACTCAAAGGAAAGAGTCAATCCCTCCAAAGATGAGAGAAAACTTCGGAACTTTTCTATGAAAGCACAAACATTTCCACATTCTCTTCACCCATACACATCACATGTTTGAGGCCTTTCTTGGACGAGACAAACCGATAATTTCTTTTTCATAGATAGTATGCTAACGCCGAATAGATTAAAGTCTATAAGAGGTTACATGTGTGCTGTAATTTTCGAAGTAGTTACTCAATTTTAATTAAAATAAATGTAACCAGTATATTTTTATTTTTTCCGTATATGTTGATGTTGCATGAATAAGCCTGATTTAAAATTTAAATCTTTAAAACCTAGCCGAAAAGTTGGTAAGTAAAGCGCGTCGATGATGTAAAAAGCAAAATCTATAGAACAAATAGTAGATTATTTACTTTTCACCTCTATAAAATAGTACAACTCTCCTTATTTTCCAAGCAAATGAATCTCAAGGAGCGAATTCTAACCCATTCTCTCGCTTCATGTGTAGCATTAAGAGGAGCACTAAAGCTTACAAGAGCCAAGGAGTTTAGGAGCGCTGTAGCTAAGAAACTGTGGAACCAAGTGCCAAGAGTTTGGAACCTAGACCTTGAAGCTGAGATTTAGATCCTTGAACTTTGAGCTCATATATTAGAGACTCCAGTGCAGAGAATTCAAAAACCTCGATCCCGAAAACGTTTCTCGACCTACAAATATTATTGTTGTATTTAGGCAATAATAACTCTAACTATTGCTCGATTTTTGTTTAAAATATATATGTATGGCTTTTTAGCCAATGACATTGAAGAGTTTTGAACTTTTTTCAGTGATATTTTAAGAAATCCTTTTGAGTTCGTTTGCTTTGTAAGATTTCAAAATATGCAAATTTTAAATGCATTGGTAGACCTATCGCAAATTTTATCAAATATCATGTGCATAATTTCACTAAAAATTAGTCATTTTTAAAATATTATCTAAAAAATAATATTTCGAATTTCACAAAATAAGATATTTGATCATATGATATTTTGACAAATGTTAATGTGCACATTTGATAATAAAATCAAATAATAGATTTGAAACAATATTCACATTTATTTATTAGTACATTTTAAATAACTCAAACCAAATAAACCTTTTTTAAAAAATATTTTTATCTAAGTTAACTATTATTTATCTGTGTGAAAAAAATGAAGATGGTTATATCTTTAAACGTGGGAATAATTAGTTTGTTATATTTTTAGTGTTCATTGATCTAACCAGTGAAGTCTATCTAAACCCTCCCTTTAGGAATATATGTCACTAATAATTGACTTGCATTTAAAAATTAAGGTCTTCCCTCCCAATCATTAAGTAATTAATAACAATATGTCACAAATTAATCATGTTACTCTCACATTTATCACACACTAAGGCCCCTAGTACTTTATAGTATAGTAAGGTAACTCTTTAAATATTTACTTTGAGTTTGGTGTGATAGATTTTCTCTTTAACTAGAGGAACATTCCCGCTTTTGCAGCCAAAAGGAGGACAACAAGGGGAAAGTGAAGAACAATCAGATGAGTGGAAAAAAGTGGGGAGGTGGGAAGAGAAGAGAAGAGAAGAGAAGAGAAGAACAAGAAATATAAACTGGAAAAGAGAGAACGAAATAGGGAAAAGAGAGGATGGAAGACAAAGAAAGAGGAAGGAAATGGAGGAATACGACAAAAAAAAATCCCTAGATTTAACCAAGCTCGTATGAGAGAGAGACACTCATGGTTGGGAGAGACTCTACTAGAGAGGAAGAACCTCTATTTTCCAAATCTTGCAAAATCAAGCAATCTAATATGCTAAATACGCCTACATTCTTGCTTTGAAAGTACAAAATTTAGCGAATAATATATAACACTTACGACCTGTAAAGAAAAAATATGCTAAATGTCATACCCCGAAAGCATATTATATACTTGGAGATTTTAACTTTCAACTTCAATTAAAATGATCTTCCGTTTAGTAACACTACCAATATTTTTTTGATAAAAAATATAAATAATATTGAATTTTCATTATGTGTGATCCTTGCAAGAAAAATATGTAACATCCGTTTCCAAGTCGGTTTTTTTGTTCATGTCCACCCACAAGTTTTGGTGGCAGGTGTCCATATTAACATTTTGTTTTGGTAAAATATTGCCTTTTTTTCTAAACTAGTTTTCTGAGGTACTATGAATTTATTTATTTTTTATAAATATTTAAAACTATAATAAAAGTTATTTTAAATTAAAAAAATAAAAAATAAAAATTAATATTGAAGTTCTTATTAGATTTCTTTCCATGTTTGTTTATTTTCTTAACAAAAAGTGAATATTAACCAAAATATTAAATATCTTAATGAGAAGTGACACATATCATGTAATTAGAATATCACATGCTAAAATTGTAGGATGTCAAATGTCAATTGTTTTATATAATTATATTCTCTTTTTATATATTATATAGATATAGATTCTACTCAAATCTAAAGTACCACCTTTTTTTAAGAATTAGCCATTTGTGTACACGTGTTGTATATTATTGAAGTCTATTTATTTATTATTTTATTATTTTTTAATATAAATATATACCTTCAAATTTTGACAGTCAATTTTTATCTCATAAAATAAGGGAAAATAAAATAAAATTATGTGATGTAAAACTTAATTGCATATACTTAATTTTTTTGATAAGCTGAATATGCTTTTTAATACGTTACATATAACGATATAACTACGTTACATGTAAATACGGTCTTTAAGTATAAAATAAAATATTATTACTATGAATATCCATAAAATAAAAAATAGTTGTATACCAAATAAAAAGTTTACTATAAAGATACCTAAACAATCTACTAATAAATGTTGAGGAAAAAAAAATCTGATATGACAATAAAATAAGGAGGATAGTGTTAGATATTGTTAAATACTCGAAAAAATTTTAAATTCATTCATAAGTGTAGTAATATATGAAAGTAAAATTTTATCTACATTGATAATAATTAAAAATATTTTTTTAATTAATTATTCTATATTTAATTAATTATTTTTTTCTTTGTAGTTGATGATAAGAATTGCAAAAAAAGCTCCTATTGCCTCCATAAATGTTAACTGTGTTAACTTTGCCTAACAAAAAAACACTAAAGTATCGTTGAACCCATGTATTCTTTTTTTTCCCTCCACATTTCTTCCTCTCTCTCTTTTTCGCTCACTCTCATTGCCTTTCTCTCCCTCTACGCCTTTCTTTCCCTCACTTACTCTCTATCTCCACCATGGTCAACAATCACCACCCCCAAACCAAAACTAAATCCTAACTTAAAACAAAACGAAAGAACCCAACCGATTCACCTTTCAAATTCACTGAAAATAGAAAATCCACAAAAAAATCCCTTTCTCGCTAACCAAACACGTTCTCCAACAACGAAGAAGTGGCGTGTCATTTCGCAAGTGACGATGTTGTAGAAGACGAAAAGGAGAATACAAGAACCACCCAGTACCCGTCTCTATCTTCACCACTTTAGACAAAACGGCAATGTTATGGTAATACAAATTCACCATCGATATCAACTCTTTTGCGGATGTTTCCAGTTTCTGGCATTGACAGTGGCTGTTGCGGTGGTGAATGAGAGAGTAGGAGTAGGAGAAAAAGGAGCGGTAACGATTGAGGAAGGTGCAGATGACGTGTTGGACACGTGGGTCATTGATAGAAGGCCAGCTTGAGGAGCAGAGAGATTCCCAGAGTTTCTCATGGGAGGAGAGAGTATGGAGCTCGGAGGAGGAGCAGGCGAGGGGAAGCTAAGGTGGGTATGTCGAGGCGGGTGAGAATGTGGGATAGGAGGATGTTGGGATAGAGGGCTGAGATTGTTGCATCGACTAGGTTATAGTGGTGATCAACAACAAGAGATGATGATGAAATCATTAAATTGAAAATTGAGTTTTTATTTAGTGGAGAAAAGTGAGGAGGTTCAAGGGAGTAGAAGACAAAAATGACGAACGGCGATACTTAATTTAAAGACAGTGGTTGGGTTTCCAGTTGTTGTTCTTGTGAATGTTATTGACTTTGATTCTTGGGTTTCATCGGATTCTGGGTTTGATTGGTTTATTAATTTTGATGTTGTTTTTTTCTAACAATAAAAGAAGAAGAAAAATAAAGAGAAAGAGATGAAAAGATGAACATGAGACTGATGAGATTAGCTGATAAAGTTGAGGGCATAATAGTTAATACAGTTATAAGACATATGTCATGTCATTAAATTTAACATTTCCTATTAGTATGGACTAATAATGTTAACATACAGATATGCAATATAAGTCTTTTGAAAATACAATAATTCAATCAACTAATTCAATTTATCATAGGGACAAAAATGTAATTCCCCCACTATTTTATGTTGGGATAAAAGCCGCTTTAGTACTTTATGTTTGATACTTTTCATGAATGAGTCCTAATTCTTTTACCATCCGAATGTTTAGTCCTCAATGTTTTGCTTTTTCTTTAATGAGTCCTCAAATCTGATATGGCACATAACAAATCTATATGACACCGTTAACTTGACGGAAATGACACGTGTTGTACAACTCATCAACACGTCATGTGTCAATCAATTCATGAGTGTCCACGTGACGCACAATAGATGTGTGTTTATGTCACGTCAACTAAACCATTAAACTTTGATGAAAAGTATACAAGGGAATATTTAAATCCACATCCTCTTGTGAGGAGAGGAGGGAGCTTACCAATAAGCCATTTTATTGTTATTGCTATGATTTACAGTTTTTTACTCTAGTTTTTTTGGGGTTAGAGATCCACTCGAAGGTAGGTAGCCTTAACTGGATGTGTTGGTAACATGTAAGCTTGAAGGTTGTTCCCGTCCCTGTCAGGGGAGATTCCAACCATCTCTCCTTTCTTCGAACACTTTAATCTAGTTTTTTTCATTTAGCACTCTTGAATTAATTTTTTTTTTATCAATCTTGTAAGAGTTGAATTATTTAAAATTCATTAATTATTTGATTAAAATGTGTTCGTTTTTAACCCAAAAAATTATTACTTTAGAGTTTTTATTAATTAAGTTTTTATTTAATTCGTCCATTATTTAAATAAAATTATTTTTTTAAATAAAATATTTTTATTATTTTTATTTATTTATATTAAAAAATTATTCTTATTAAATTATATTATTATCAAATTATATGCTAACGATTTAAGTGAAATGTATTTTGTACAAATTATACTTCTTAAAAAATTGATATTAAATATTAACTAATAAATATTACCAATAGTCTCTCTATTTTAAATAGTAAAATATTATATTTAATTTAAATTCTCTTTACTATTTATCTAAAAATTTGAAATTGATCTATTTTTTTATCTAATTTATTAATATTTTATTACCAAATTTAAAAAATAGAGAAGGGGAGAATATTGGTAGTGTTTTAGTTGTCATATTTAATCAATAAAGCTATATATTATATTCTCAAATTATTTAATAAATAAAAATAATAAATATCTTAAACAATTCTTCTTTTAGATTAAAAATGAATATATTCAGATACTGTCCAAGCCATGTTAATAACAACATAAGTGACTTAGTGGTAAGTTCTCTCCTCTCTTTACAAGAGGTTGTAAGTTCAAACCTTCTATTGTACAAATTTTAGTGGCTTAGCTGTACATCTATTGTGCGCTACGTAGACACTCATGAATTGATTGGCACATGACGTGTCGATGAGCTGTACGACACGTGTCATTTTCGTCAAGTTAACAGTGCCACATAGATTCGTTATGTGTCATATAAGATTTGAGGACTCATTCAGGAAAAAAAACAAAATGTTTAGGACTAAACATTTGGATGGCAAAAGAATTAGGACTCATTCATAAAAAGTATCAAACATAAAGTACTAAAGTGGCCTTTATCTCTCTTATGTTGACATGTATTTGTTTGTTTCTAAATATGTTAATGATTCGATTCCGCGTTGTTTGTAAGTACTTTGGCATTGTGGAAAGTTCTATAATTAATACCAATTCATGTGAATTATTCGATTTTTATTTAGCATATATTAACCATTCTTCTTATTTAGGTGATCGGAATATAGATTAATATAATTTTTTTATATTTTTATTATACTTAGTTATTATTGAATTAAAATGATTTTTCTGAGAAAAAATAATATTTTAGTCATTGCTTCCAAATAAAACTACTATTGAGTTACTCGTGAGATGCACATAGAACACAAATTTTGTAAACTATTGAAATTTGGATGTGAAGATGTAATTGCACAATTAACCAAACAACAATTAATCAATAAATATTCGTAAAAAAATCAATAAATACAGAGTAATAACCTCTTGTTCTGTAGCGGAAATATTCACCCGAAATCGGAAGCGGATCGGTGAGTATGTTAGCATACTTATTCTGTGTAAAATAATTTTAACCCCTCTCCAATTAGGATTCTCTAGTTAAAAATTCTATCCAGACAAAAATTCTACCAAAATAGAAATTATGTCTATTTAGTCAACTGATCACAAACGAACCAGTCTCCACACAAACCATCATGAACGGACTGAAGCAAATCGAACCGACGGGTTGAATAGACCCGGTTTTTGCAAACAAAATACTTGAAATTTTCATTTTAGTCAACATAGCTCAAACAAATAACAACATTTATGAAGCTTTTGAATAAATTATAAATCATCCATTGTGTGTCAAATTCGCTCAATATTTTAAAATTGTATAGTTTACAATCACAAGTGATCTAATAATTCTGAATTTAACTTTACACCTTAAAAATCAACAATTTATCAATACAATTATTTTGTTCCAGAGAATAATTTTCAGACTTGTGAAGGAATCACATACCGGTTTAACTAATAAACAGTATAATAAATAAGTTCGACTTACTAACCTCGATTTCAACAGAAACTAGCAGGGGAGCAAGACCAGTTTTATGTTGGTCTTGCAACCAAACCACGGTTGAAATGTCAACGGGAGTGCTCGACTGTTTTCACAGTTTAGATGCCACACGTGATCTGTGCAGGAATCAAGATAGGAGGCCGAACCTCTCTCTCTCTCTTTGTGTGTTGTCGAAAAATGTGAGAATGGAAGAAGCAAGGCTCCTTTATATAAGCCTCAATTGAGCTCGTGGGCCTTACGAGCCCATTTCATTCCCAACTCAATTGGGTTTACCAATTGTTCTCGGTTCACAGTCTCGGTTCATACCTTGACCAACCGAGTTTGGTTCTTCTCAATTGGACTTTCCAATTGGTCTCGGCCCACAGTTTTGATTCACACATTGACCGACCGAGTTCGGTTCACCTGTCATGGGCGAACCGCATTTTCAACATCTTCTACTCGCACATGACGGTACTTTAACTCGTCATGGATCATGATAGAACTAATATTAATCATGATTAAGATATCGTGTTATACAAGCAAATAGACCGTGCAACCAGCATACGATGAGAGCGTAATTGCTATACACCTGTTAGGATTATATAACAGCTTTTTACGCAATCCTGCTAGAAGGCATCTCTTGAAGACCAGCTCCTTTCTGCCAAAATGTATGTAACAACAGCACAAACTGCTGGAAACATATGTCTTCCTCTAGTTCGTAACCACACAATCGCTGCTTTCGAACTACTCGATCTCACGAAAGTTAGACTCATAGTTCACACATCATGTGTCATGCTACATGAGAGTTGACTAAGCAAACTTTTGAGACTAGTGCGAATGCGTCTAGAAACAAACTTCCCCTCTTACACCAGACAATCCACATAGCTAAGTTTACTTTT
>CAODLS010181473.1:0-12263 GCA_948243855.1 Flueggea neowawraea | reverse complement strand
GGCGTATGCTCACCAAACGTATGTCGTCGCGCATTCAAGAAATGGAGAGGAACCCATCACGTTCATCGAGGCTGATAGAGGAAACATCATGCTTCCTCATGATGGTCCCTTGGTGGTTTCAGCCGTTATTGCCAAGCATCCGATAGAAAGGATCTTAGTGGATAATGGAAGATCGGTTAATTTAATCGACTGGAATTGCTTTCAGAAGATGAACCTTGCAGCCGATAAACTGAGAAAGGTGAAGACGCCACTCTACAGCTTTAGTAGAGAGGTTGTATCAGTGATAGGGTCAGTACAATTACCGGTCACGTTAGGAGGTGATCGGAATGCAATAAGGATGGCCACTTTCATTGTAGTCAAGCCTATCTTGACTGCTTATAATGTAATACTGGGGCAGCCATTGCTAAATGACATGAGGGCAATGATCTCGCCAGCATATTTGTTGATGAAGTTTCCAACTCCACAAGAAGTAGGGCAGGTGCGGAGATATCAGAGGAAAGCACGAGCTTGCTATATTTCCTCCATCAAAGGGAAGGATTCTTGTTACCGTATCTCAACAATGACGGTAAAAAATGGAAAAGAGGACGAGGTGAAGGAAGAAAGCAAGCCTGAGCAGGTGGATAAGTTGGAGAGCGTGAGGTTGAAAAAGTCTAATGAAGAAGAGCTCGTATTCGTTGGAAATCAACTTACACCAAGTTCTAAAGAGGCGATCGTGAAATGCCTCAGGCAGAACGCAGATATCTTTGCCTGGAGTCCAGCTGACATGCTAGGGATTGACCCAACAGTAATCTAGCACCGCCTCAATGTCGATCCTACAAAATTTCCCATAAAGCAAAAGAAACGGAATATAGCACCTGATAGGTAGAAGGCGGTAGATGAGAAAGTGAACAAGCTTTTGCAGACGGGATTCATTAGAAAAGTTTACTATCCGGATTGGCTAGCTAACATAGTCATGGTAATAAAGGCCAATGGGCAATGGAGGATGTGCGTGGATTTCACCAATTTGAACAAAGCATGTCCTAAAGACTCCTATCCATTACCAAGAATTGACAAATTGGTAGACGAAACCTTCGGGTATGAGCTTTTGAGCTTCATGGATGCTTTTTCTGGGTATCATCAAATTATGATGCATCCAAAAGATGAGGAGAATATCACCTTCATCATAGAGAACGAGACTTACTGCTACAAGGTGATGCTATTTGGATTGAAAAATGTTGGAGCAACCTACCAACGGATGTGAGCATGGTATTCAAGGAGCTCATAGGGAATATAATAGAGGCCTGTGTTGATGACATGATCATCAAGAGTAGAAAAGGGGAGTCTCACGTTGAACGCTTGTCAACCGTGTTTAGTGTCCTGAGAAAATACAACACGCAGCTTAACTCAACTAAGTGCTCATTCGGGGTTCAGTCGGGAAAGTCCCTTGGGTACATGATAACCCAACGTGGAATAGAGGCCAACCCAAAAAAGGTTCAAGCTATACTTGACATGAGGTCACCTTCTTCAGTAAAAGACGTACAACGACTTACTGGGAGGTTAGCTGCTTTGAATCGATTTCTGTCGAAGTCTGTAAAGAAGAGCTTACCTTTCTTCAAAACCTTAGGAGTAAGAAGAAAGTTTGAATGGACTAAGGAATGTGAAGAAGCCTTTGAGGACCTCAAGAAGAACTTGCAGGAAGTACCATTGCTCACACGGCCACAGACTGGGGAGCAATTATATATGTATCTAAGGGTGAGTGATGCAACAATCAGTGCAGTATTGCTGAAAAGGATGGCCTAGTAGACAAACCCATATACTATGTTAGTCGGGTATTGTGTGGTGCTGAACCACGATATCCCCAAGCCGAGAAGGTGGCTCTGGCCCTGGTGATGGCTTCGAGGAAATTGCGGCCTTATTTCCAAGCTCACACTATTAAGGTCTTGACTAATCAACCGTTTCACCAAATACTCCAAAAGCCCGATTACTCTGGAAGACTCACCAAGTGGGCGATTGAGTTAAGTCAATTTGACATCCACTTTGAGCCTCGACAAGCCATCAAGGGTCAAGCTCTAGCTGACTTCATTGTGGAATGTACTTTCGATACACTGGAGGAGAAAAAAGAAATGTCAGAATGAACATTTTTTTGTAGATGAAGCCTCTAGTTCTCAGGGGTAGTGTTGATTTCTCCGTATAGTGATGTTCTCGAATACTCGTTGCGATTCTCATTCCCAAACTCGAACAATATAGCTGAGTCTAAAGCACTCATAGCGAGAATGAGACTAGCACTACAAATGCACGTTGAGAAGTTGATCACACACAGTGACTCACAATTGGTGGTGCAACAATTCCACAGAGAGTATGAGGCATAAGAACCAATCATGGCCCAATACTTACAGAAAGTTCAGGGATTTGCGGGTAGATTTTCAACGTTCGAGTTGGTCCAAATCAATCGATCAGCCAATAATCATACAGATGCATTATCTAAGTTGGCATCCTCAAAGGACTCTAGTGCCAAAACTGTGAAGCTTGAGATTATTTCCCGACCCACAATTGAAGAAGAGGAAGTCCTTACTATTGACGATATTCACGATGACTGGAGAACCCGATCAGAAAGTATTTGGTGTTGGGAGAGATATTGTATGATCACAATGAGGCTAAGAAAATAAAGATGCGGGGAGCCCGGTTCGTATTGATCAATGACATCCTCTACAAGCGAGCCTTTGCCAGACCGCTGTTGAAGTGTTTGGGACCGGGAGAAATAGAACTAGCTTTAGCTAAGAACCATGAGGGAATTTATGGCCAACACTTAGGTTCCCGAGCACTCGCTTTAAAAATTTTGCTGGCAGGATTCTTCTGGCCAACTATGAAGGAGGATGTTGTGAACAAAGTAAGAAATGTGATTTCTATCAGCGTCACGCTCCTATTGTGAGTGCACTAATCACTGAAGTTCAGAGTGTCATCAAGCCAACACCGTTCACAAAGTGGGGACTTGACATTTTGGGACCCTTCCCTCAAGCCACAGGAGGACACAAATTTTTTATAGTTGCTATTGATTACTTCACCAAGTGGATCAAGGCAGAGCCATTAGCAACCATCACCTCTAAGCGAATTGAAGAGATGGTGTGGAAAGACGTCATTTATCGCTTTGGGCTGCCACGGGTTCTAATTGTTGATCATGGTAAGCAATTCGACTGTGACGCTTTCAGGGGATTCTATGAGCGACTACATATTCGCCTCAGCCTAGCGTTAGTTTCTTATCTACAGGAAAATGGGCAAGCTAAGAGATCCAATAGGACCATCCTTAACGGACTCAAGGCAAAGTTGGAAGGAGCCAATGGGGCATGGGTAGAGCAGTTGCCTAGTGTCCTATGGGCGTACAGAACAACAACTTGAGTGTCTACTGGATAGACTCCATTAAACTTGATGTATGTGACAGACGTACTAATTCCTGTGGAGATAAGCTTTGGGTCAACACGAACAGTTGAACTCACTCCAGAGCAGGAGCAGAAAAAATCTGATGCTCTTTGGGAGAGCTTGGACCTTATTGATGAACAACTGGAACAAGCTTGCATGAGACTTGAAGCCTATTATAGGCGAATTGCTGGATACTACAATTCCTGAGTAAAGACAAGATTGATTGGACAAGGTGGCCTCGTCTTGCGAAAATCAGCAATTACCAACGCCTTAAAGGAAGATGGCAAGTTGCGAGCCAACTGGGAAGGTCCCTACAGGATCTGCTCAATGCTGGGGCCAAACACTACTACACTAGAAACTTTAGGAGGAAAGAAAATGCCCAAGACGTGGAATACAAACCACCTAAAGCTATACTTCCCTTCGGATGTGTAAATACCTGTAAGTTGCATATGTCAAAATCGATAAAATACTTAAGCAAGTTGCTTAAGGAGTGGACGTAGGCCCTTGACCCGAACCACTATAAATTCTTGTGTCAGTGTTACTTTCTGCTTTCTCATTACTACATTTGCATCATGACATTAGCATTATATATATATATATATTCATACATTTTGCACAAGCATTCAACGTTTGCATACAATGCCAAAAGACATGTCACAAAAAAAAATAAAACACGGAGTGGGTGACAAAACCTAGTTCCTAGAACTTGATAAAGGCCTAGGGACTACTGCCATCGACTATGCGTGTTAGCTAAAGTATTGATGAGTAGAAACCTTCTCTACAGGTCTCGTCCAAAAAAAAGCACACGTTACAGACAATCACCAAGACGTGTGACAAGTGAAACCCCAAATGGTATTGTTATGCGATCATTTTTCTACTTCACGAATCCACTACTACTAAGACTCCACCAAGAATCACTAGCCCAAGAGTAACTTGATCAAGTGATTAGGGATCAATCAGTGATGTACACCATGTTCATCAACAAGAGAATGATTCATGAGGAATTAAAGTCATGAAAAACTACATCATCCACAAGAAAAAGGAAATGAAAAAGCAAAGTAAATAAAGCGAAGCATTCACAAATATATTATTAAAAGTTTCCAAAAAGTTGATATCCAAAAAATATCCAACTAGTAGAGTACTCATCACTAATGGAATGCTCATCACTAAGACAAAAAACACAAGAAAGTATAAATGTAATATATAAGGCTATACTACGCATGCTATTCTATCTGCAGGAATAGTCTCCCCATTCAGAGCATTGAGGGCTCTATCTGCATCAACTATGTCATCATCGAGATTACCTAAAGCAGGTATCATGCCGCCTATTGATGAGCACTTGGAACGAACACCATGAGGACCATAGAACTCCCATAGACCAGAAAGGTTGCCAGGGTCATCGCAAATAAGTTGATCCAGATATGATTCGACTGTCACAGTCTCCTGAGGATCGTATTTGCACCAATCGGGGTAGTCCAAGTCCTCCAAATTTGGAGAAAAAATAATCCAAGAGAGCTCGTCTCCACTAATGTCCTCCAACCAATGGCGAGCGGCATAGAAACCTAGTTTGTAGAAGCCAGCGCCAAAGGCAGCTTTCCCATAAAAGCAATCCTTCGACTCACGATAGTCGCGAACTGCTCTCTCGATAGATGACTTCTTATCCTCATGATGAACTTTCTTCAGGGACTCAAACTCATCCATTAGCCTCTTGTTCTTAGTCAAAAGGGCATAATAAGCGCGAGATTTCTCTAAGTACTCAGGGTGGCTAGCCTTCTCGAAGTATATTCTCATTCTCTAAGTAATAAGCGTGGAATGTGATGCCTCAAGCTCCTTCTTCTCTTGTTTTAGGATCTCAATTGAAGAACATGATGCCTCAAGTCTCTTTTTCTCTTGCTCCAAAGTTTGGACTGAAGATTGAAGTTGGGCATTGGCAAGTCTAAGAGCTTTAACCTCCTTTTTCAAGGCCTCATGAGCGGCAATCTCCTCACCCAGTCGACGTCGAGTGTTCCGCGCCATGGCAAAGGCAATAGTGTCTGCTGAAGAGACTGCAAAAAAATGTTATTAATCTTTTAAGTAAGATCATGATGAGTAAGATGAAGGCGCCATGCGAGCAAAGGAAATCACCTTCAAAGCACCAGCCTTAGCTGAATCAAAACATCCTTCCAATGGACCAAAAAGGGACTCCTCATCTCTAAGTAAGATCGTGTTCAACACTAGTCTCGTGGATGCACCACGAACCTCAGTTGAATCTGTGTCCAAGACCCCAGCGCGTGCCACGAACTCTGAACCTTCGAAAGACCTTCCTTCACCATCACTCCATGGAGGAAGAGTATCACCAACTTTAGGCATAGTGATATGACGATATTTCTCATAACGTAAAACCCTTCGACTGGGCCTTGTGGAATTTTCAGCAATAGTTATCCCCGTCCCTTTGGAAAGTTAAGGAAGAGGAAGCTCCCCAGTAGTGGACGGTTTGTAAGGCCTGGTCAATTTTCACTTTTTCACTCGCAAGGGCTCCTGAAATGGGTTTGACTCTACACAAATGAAAAGCAGTTAAAGTAAAGGAAAGCAGTACAATTGAAATATAAAGAAGTATGACAACCAGTAAAAATGCAATGAGGAGGAAGCATTCCTAAGGCTACCTTCTATATGAGCAACCTAATTTTCAGAGAAGTCATCCATAAAACCATCTAAAAGATTAAAGGAAGCGCTCATAATGTTGTCGAAAAAATTGTCTTCTAGCAAAGGAAGCTCGGACCCAAGCGATCGTCGAGTGAGCATGCAAAAGGATCAAACGAACGAATAGTTGTGTCACCACATGAAGGCTCCTTGAGAGAGATTACAACACAAGAAACAGATGTGGGTTCATCATGGTGATCTACTTCGATTTCGTGAGAGGGATGAACGATATTATTCATAGATAGAAGGCTATAGTCAATGCTCCATCCTGCAGCAGAAGGTTTTGAGGTTCTAGCAATGAGGAAAGAGTAATCTCATTCCCAGCGATCAGAGTTTTAATTTGGTCTGCGAACAATTTCCTCCAGTTCTTCCTCAGACCAAGCTTTGACTCATCGACTCTATGATGAAACCACCCGAGAAGAGCATTCCAAAAGGAAGCAGGTGGATGGATTAGAAACCAGGAGTCAGCGGACTTGGATTTAGGCTTGGGTAGGTCATCTGAGAATATGAAATGAACAACAACAGAATTTCGGAAGGTAATGGAGTCCAAGCCACCGTGAGTATGGAAGAAGCAAAATAGTTGGTTACGCAAAGGCTTTATCCCCTTATGAATACAACGAACATGGAAACCTATGAGGTGAGCCCATCCTTTGGTCTGGAGTTGAGCTAGGACAAGTTTGTTTTCAGACATGAACTTCATAACGAAGGGTGGGAGAGGAAAGAGAATTCCAAGTTCTAGAGAACTCTCGAACATTGCAAACGCATCAGACGACGCATGTGAAAGAGAAGGACAACTAGAACCAGGTAGTGAAATTCACCAATTTGGAGGAAAACCGTATGTGTTCTGGATAGTGTCAACATCTAATAGAGGCATGGTAAACTCGTGATTAAAATTGAACAAATCTTTGGAACAAGTGAGTGGAAAAGACTTGACAATGAGCCATCAATAAAATTTGTGCAATAATTAATAAATGGAGTGAAATTAAAAATGGAGTATAAAAAAGTTCTATACCCATTTTCTCGATGAAGACATGTCGTCGGAGGCGCAAAAGTAGAGGAGAAACAACTTGCAAAAAGAATAATAGAGATTCAAAAAAAAAAGAGTCGTTTGGTTTTTCAGACGACAGGGTCGGCAGTCGCTTGATGGAGGAGACGAACGACAAGTGATTTGGCGCTTAGGAGAGTGTAGCCAGCAAAGAGGCAACCGATGTGTTGTCTGGACCTTTTGGCGTTGTCGTTTGGCAAGTGATGCAAACGACACGTTGTTCGGAAGGTTTGGTGTTGTCGTCTGGCAATTGGTGCAAACGGCGCGTTTTAGAAGGTGGTGAGCACGACATGTCGTCTAGGGGCTTCAGCGTGCAACCAGTCGTCTGGTCAAGCACATGACGCGTCGTCTGAAGGCTTCAATGTTGTCGTCTGATTTGGCACATGAACGTCTCTATTTTGCAGAAATTAGTTTTACCTGCTACTCACAAACCACAATAACCAGCAACCACAACTACCAGCCACGGCGTCGACAGTAGCTTAGGTCGACAACGACACCACAGATACCAGTGGCTACGGTCGGCAACAACACCACAGCTACCAGCGGCTACGGTCGACGACGACATCACAGCTACCAGCTACAACATCGGTGAAAGCTACCTTCGGCAATGGCATCACACCAACCAGCTACAACATCGGTGAAAGCTACCTTCGGCAATGGCATCACACCAATCCGACATCGTTTCAACGAACACAACAATGCAGCGATAACAAGCAACCCAACCAAACGACAAGCGACCACGAACCTCTGGAACCAGTAAACTTAACAACTAGAAAGCACTATGAGCAGCAGGATCCACCTTCCTCAAAAAGCAACTCGTTGAGTTGGGTCACAAAGCCTCGTCTCATCACCTACAAACAAACACACCGTCGCCCAAGGCCAACCATGTCGTCGTCTCTAAAAGCAACTGTCACCGTCTACTCACCATTACATCGCCATTGAAAGAAACAAAGGCAAGCATGAGAATACTATTAGCCATGCATGCAATAATAAAAAATAATTTAAAGACAGAGCATGAGGTAGAAGAAGACAAACCAAGATTGTTGGATTGTGAACTAAGGTAGGCGGCAAGAAAAAAATAGGTGGAGATGGAGAGCAATATATAAATTAGGGTTCATTTGAAGACTATATGTATATATAAAAGCAATGCATGGAGACCTGCGACAACAAGAAATAGGGTTTTAAAGACACTGTTTTGGAAGGAAGTTTATTTTGGAAACTTTCAAGACAAATTCTGGAGTTAAAAGGGAAGAATCCAAATCCGGCATTGAGAAAAATCAAATCGAAATTCTGAGCTAATTAGGGAGGAAGAAAAAGAAAGAAGTCATGGAACCAAAACTAGAACATATCTCTGGAAAAAAAGGAGGGAAAGCAATTGGGCCTCACAAAGTTCATCAGAAAATGAAGAAAATGGGCTCCGTAGGATGGAGAGCCCAAGTCTTGACAAAAATAAAGCAATAAGGACCTAAACAATTGTGAAATTCAAGGACTGCTCCCCACGCACTACAGTAGTCTCAAGAAAAAAATTTATCTCTGAAATTTGTGAAAGAAATCAATGCGCAATTAGAAGAAAGCAACGACAAGTCTTTACTCTTATATCTGGAAAATCCAAAGAAAATAGTAGGGATCAATTGATATAACATAGGTAACAAAACCCACTCAATACACTTAATGTTGTAACAAAAACGTTACAACTATTAATGGAGAACCTTACAGACATTAATGATTCTTCATCAACTCACCAACTATAAATAGTTGGTAATGATTATTTGTCGATGTACGTTCTACTAGACACTTATACCGATACTCTGCAAAAATCAATACTAACTTGAGCGTCGGAGATTCCCTCGGGGAGCCACCCGACCTCATTGTGTTCTGTGCTTTCAAGTTACGAGGCGACGTTCGCAATTCTCAAGTATTCTTGTTCCCTTACTATCGTTTTTCTTTTTACGAGACAACAACAAATATAGATCATTGTCTATAATAATACAAATTAATGCCCCATAAGTGTCTACAAGTTTGAAGTCTTTACTTACTATAATGTGCGAAATATATGTATAAACAAGTCAGTTGTCGTTTTTTTTAACGTGTCGTCATTATAAGTTGCACCTTCAAAAAAAAAAGGTGCACCTTAAAACTTAGGTTACAAGTTTATTGATTAGGTAATACCAACTTGTTTGCGACCTCGTTTCCCTAAAAACCGACTCAGTTAATTAGCATCGGGTCCAATATCCAGTTAGCATATTTTTACGCATAAGCTTTAGGCCATTTGATTTAGCTGTCAAGATTTATAGCAGATTTTTTTTGTCTACCTTTAGTGTATAATCTTATTCATACACCAAATCAATCAGAAGATATAATTTATATTTTAGAATAAATCTAATTATTTGAATCTCATCTTCTGATTGGTTTAGTATATATACACTAAATGTAGACAAGAGAAATTTATTATTTGTAAGTGTTGTTGTTGCTGTAACTGTTAAAAAAGCCGTTAAAATAGGTGATATTTGATGGCAAGTATTTGAATGAGATATTAAAACTGTTGTCGTTGATATATGAAATTACCAATAAGAGCAATTGATTTTTAAATGTGATTTAACATATTTGTTTTACTATCATGGTCATTTATATTTAAATTTAGAAATATTATTGTCTAAATATATAAAAACAATTATAATATTAATACAAAAACTAAAATTTAAGTAACAATAGTGTCGTGAATACATATATTGAGAATCTGAAAAAAAAAACTTTATTTGTAGCACTCCATAAATTATGAACAATTTCATTATATGTAAATAATTCATTGTTAGAGTTATTTATTGATTAAAGTATAATAAAAGCAACATAAGGAAAAATAAAAAATCAGAAAAAAAGACAAAAAGGTTGAAAACATTTAACTAAAAAACGTCAAGGTGATAGTGTCGTTCATCCAAATCTATTTAAAAATATAAACAAAAAAATGTTGTTTAAAAATAAAAGTGAGTGATGAAATTCTCTGCATAAAACCCAAACGTCAAAACAAACGCTTAATTGTTGCACTAAAAAGGACCCAAACGCTAAACCAAACGGGGCCTTAGGCTTTTCATGATCACAATTTTGTGCCTAATTTCGATTTAGAACTAGAAGGAAATCTGACTCTAATTTTGTCCAAACAAACACATCCATTTAGTGGCCACTAAAAATATAATTGAAATTATTTACGTTAAACACAATATAATTGGAACTAAGATACAACCTACTAATTAATCATGATGACATAACATGACACGATTAATCGCATTTAATTAAAAAAGTTATTGACGCGAGACAACATCATATGCCATTTAATCTGTAAAACTACACGGCACAACACGTATACATGTTTAACCTATTTAACAATACATTTATTATATTTCCACTAAACAATCAAATTAGTTTTTGGTGAAAAATGCTAGAAATCTTATTGCAATACAAATCCATGATAATCTCAAATAACATAACCACATACCATATATAACTTTGAAATAATTTCAAATAACATAATATCATACACAAGTTAAAATATAAAATATTATTTAATGTCTTACATATGTCTTAAATGTGTTATGTTGACACGTTAATAAATTAACATGTTTAAATTAAACAAGTCAATTCTTATCATAACACTTATTAAACATATTTACTACCCAACTTGTTTAGGCTAAACCCTATTCTTGTTTTTTTGATAAGTAAATCCTATTCCTATCCTTCTTCTTCTTCTTCTTCTTCT
The DNA here is from genome assembly GCA_948243855.1 of Flueggea neowawraea. NCBI lineage: Eukaryota > Viridiplantae > Streptophyta > Magnoliopsida > Malpighiales > Phyllanthaceae > Flueggea > Flueggea neowawraea. The sequence continues at coordinate 1,395 of CAODLS010181473.1, read as the reverse complement.
TCTTCTTTTCTGTTCAAAACAGAACATGAGCAGCCAGCAGGGATTTATTTGGCCACCAAATTGGAATTGGGTAGGTTTATTGACATTAAAAAAAGTGGAAATTACACAGCATTCTAAACATATATTGCTCTAATGGGAACCTCTTTTAAAAATATTTCCTATTAATACAACTATTTACACTTAATCACCTTCAAAATAGAATTTCTATAATGGATATCTCCATATCAAGAGAGAGAAATCACACCCTTATAATCTGATAACTATATTATCTTTTTAATTTTTTTCAAAAAACAAAAGAGGTTTTGCTTTATTGTGGATCTCGTTTCTTCTCCATCCTTCACTCTCTCTTTCTCTCACACACACTCGTTGATAAGTGGCATGTTTCCACTCCACATTCTCTGAGATTTCCTTTCCATTTATCTTAATTTTTTAAATTTATTTTTGTAACCTTTTCTAGTTTTGTGGATCTTGAAAATTGGGGATTCTTGTTCAAACTTTCATCTTCTATATTGGAGAGTTTTGTTTTGCGTAAAACAGGTGGGTTGTCATCCTTGTTTCTACGAGCGTCGCTCCTGTTGAGGCTTTTTAGGGTGATTGGAGTTGGTGCGAGTTGAGGGTGTTCTTCTTCTTTCTGGGGCATAAAATCTGGGAGGCTCGTATATTTCAAGTATATTCAATTATTAGTGGTGATCTCTGCTGGATTGTGTGATTTGTAATGTGGATTTTGTTTCCCCTTATTCAAATTTCTGGAATTGTTCCCGTTCTTTTGGTTCGAACGATTTGGTCGTTCTTTGTTGTGGGTTTTTCAATTCAATAGGTGTGTGCGGCTTGCATGTCGTTATGGGTTTTCAATTCATGTCCTCCTCCGACAGAAATTCTCTTGACGTTGTTGATGCAAAACCATTTTCGGGTTTTTTCTAATGGGTTTTCATGGTATCAGTTATTCAGTTTTTCTCGATATTATTACGGTATTGTTTAAGTGATATTGACTACAGGAATCATCCTCATAAAATTCTTTTTATTATGTTGTTATTATTTAAGTGATATTGGCTCCCGAGTTATACAATTTGTGTTGATTTCAGGTTGTGTACTGTTAGGGATTGTGGTGTATACGCCGTTTTTTGAAGCGGCTATTAATAGGGTTGGTTTGTAGAAACAAGATGATGTTGCTGTTGAATTTGCAGGGGCGGAAAGTTTTTGGGCTTGGATATGCAAAAACCAGAAGTCTTTGTAACAACATTGTTTTGGGTACCGTTTTTATTGGCTTTGAAATTGGAAGTGGATGATTGTTGGTGTTTCCAGGAAAATAAATATCGGGTTTATTGACCACTTCCCTTTTTTGTCTCGTGGATTGTACGTGAAGTGAATCATATCTGTTCACTTTTGTCTTCATTT
>CAODLS010181451.1:0-11184 GCA_948243855.1 Flueggea neowawraea | reverse complement strand
GAACAAAGCTACAATCTCGCCCAAAACTTTCTAGTTCTCCTCGTTCTGCTTCATCAGCTCTTCATAGTCGGCAAGTGGAACGGTTGAGATGGTTGTTCCCGAGGCTCTCGCTCTAGCACCAACTTCCTTTGCATCCTCCTGGAGATGTCCGACTTGGTTTGAAGGCGTTAGCACTGTGGTGAATGAGCAGGTGTTGTCGGTGGACTTCTTCTCGAACGTCGACGAACAAGGCTTTTCGTTCAGTTTTCACAGACGACGCCAATTGTTATTACCTTGAAAAATGAACAACAATAATGTTGAAAACTTGAAGAACTTAGGAATCGTGAACGTCGCCTTGTGACCTGAAAACACATGAAATGGTGAGGTTGGGATGCTTTCCGGGGGAGTCTCTGATTCTCAAGTCAGTAGAGAATTCTGTAGAGCATCAGTAGGAGTAGAAAATATAACATACATCGGCAAGTGACCACCAACGTCTATTTATAGAAGTGGAAAGATAAGAGAACATTAACACCTCGAAACGTTCCTCATAATGACTATAACATTTCGGTTACAACCTTAAATATATTAAGTGGGTTTTATTACCCATGTCATATCAAGGTGAAAGACGAAAATGGCTCAAAAGTTTTCAGATTTACTATATTTATTTAAATTTGTCACCTGATAAAATGCCTTGCTCTGGTCAAGGACATCGATGTTGTCACCCGTACAATTGTCACCATAAAGAGAGATTGCTAGAGGGAGAGAGAATAAGGGTGACAATTTATGTTAGTCGTGTCGTAATCGTGTCATGCTATTTTATTATCACACATCATTATATATTCAGTATACATAACATAAACATTAAAAAAATAATTTCGTGTCATAATCGTGTACACCGTAATCGTGTTATCATGTCATAAACATGTCAGAAATTGTCATCCCTAAGAGAGATGGACGATGATTAAAAGAGAGAGCGAGACATTTGATTTCTAAAATGCTAATATACACACATAGTGACAGAGCAACACATAAGTCCTTCTAAATTATGATTTTTTTAACAAGTTGAGGGGATAATTAAAACACTCACAAAGTTCAGGATGCGAGAAGAAAAATTAAACAAGTTCAGAGATTCACATGTATTAAGCCTTTCTTTTTTAATTTAAACAAACATCTTCACATAATCATTGATCTAAGAGAAAAAGATGGAGCCGAAGAGAACAAGGACTGAGGGTACTTTTGGAGGCCAGCAGGGCCAGAGTAAGGGAGCTCAGTTGGATCAGAGGTGCCGACATTCATTTGGAGGGCAGGGGCCCAGTCAGAGCACTCAGAGTCTCAACATAGCGTAGTCAGCTGGGCAGGGTGGAGGACAGAGCTCGGGGAGCTTGATTATGCCTTGTACGATCTGTAAGAAGAGGGATTCGGAAGTATGCAACAAGGCGATGGAAAACTGTTTCTATTGCAGACAGTCGGGGCATAAGATAGCAGAGTGTCCTGTGAAGCTAGGTACAGGGGCTCAGGCTGGGCAGTCTGCAGTAAGAGGTTCAAGTACAATCAGTATTGGTGCAGGTAGAGGAGTCGGTAAAGGTTTCGGGAGTAACATTCAGGCTGACCAGAGCAATGGCCGTGGTCAGACAGCTTAGAGTAGTACTCCTGCAGGGAGACAACTACCACCTGATCTGGTTCCCTTTTTTTTAAAGAGAATTGTTTTGGTGTGACTTTTACCCGTTTCATCCCTGTTAGTCTTTTTCTTCCTTTTTAGGCATTTGATTCTAACCCTCTTCTGTTGCCAAAAAAAAAAAAAAATCTTCCTAACCTGATTAAGAAATAAAATCCTGTTTCCCACACTTTCCAGCATACCGCAATATATAGATGGACTGATTCTAATTAACAAAATTAAGAACACGAAGATGCATATTATTAATCCTGGTCTCGTGCGAGTACAAATGGTTATATAAGACTTGCGGAAAAGGTATTCAATAACAAGTCATTTTATTTATTTTATCTAACCATTGTCTCGTATAATTTGCAACACTTCTCCCGCAACCATTGTTTCTTGGCGTTGCAAAGGTTCTAGAACCAGTCAATCAAGCAACTTCTGATTTTCTTCACCTGTAAACGCATTTACAATTATTTCTTATTTTCAAATACCCAATTTTTAAAAGAAGAAAACAGTTGAATATAGTGAATAAATTAATCAAAGAAGATATTAAAGAGAGAGAAGAAAGGTCAATGGCCAAATTGGGTTTTGGTGGTAGGAGGAGGAGTGCATTGTTTCGTGCATTCTTGATTACAACTCGCTGGTAACTTTCCCTCACGCTCAATGCAATGTCCAAAGCATTCGTAGTAGCACTCCCAATATGTCTCAGCCGTTGCTTGCCTTGATAACATTGTCAACATTAATACCATCATCACCATTGCACTTCCTCTGGTGCCCTTTGAGTATTCCATATGTTTGTTTGTATTTTTTTCAGCTCCCTTTGATAAAGAGGAACAATTTAATTGAAATAAGCAAGTATTGGTTGCTTTCGTGATAAAAATTTCCGATCGTATACGTACTGGACAATAAGTGTGTTCAGGAGTGAAAGACTGGATAGGATTAAAAGATAGCAAATCATACAACATCTCTTTGATTAATTCTCATGCCTCTAGTCATGTTTTAAGAACAAAAAATGTCCAAATCCGGCGGGTAAGCATATTAGACTAATTTTATCAAACAAGCATATACTTGTTTGCTTGATTAATTAAATCACTAGTCATGGCATATTGGTGATTGTTTAGCTTTTAGTGGTCTAATTACCTAGACGGCTACACGGATTTCATCTCCGTCATGAACCATGATGCATGTTTCTTTCCAAGCTAATTGCCACGCAGAGAAACGATAAGTCGTTTCCCTGACCCATTCAGCAAACAACATTGCAATGTACATGTAGTTTAAGTGTTATTTTTTCGATTTAAAGCAAACAATCGAAACCTATAGTCATTTTGGAATATAAGTCTCAACTTTGTGGAGTGGAAGACGATTCTAGTGCCATTAGAATCAAGCCCGATTTGCTAAAGAATGAATGAATGAAACTTGTGAAATGGACGAAAGATTGATTAGTGCTCAAGAAATGAGATTTATTGATCATATAATAGTGTCATGACATTTTGATCAAGTGGGCTCATCAAAAATGACATTATGAAAGTGCCACTCAAAAATTTATTCTCCAAATATCACTATATTCAAGCAAGTTGGTACTAATCTATCAAGCAAAATTGCATCGGCTCACGCACTGATCAACGCATTTCTTGAAGTCAGAACTGCCAGGTTCATAGCCAGAGGCAGAGCACTTCTTTTCACATTGTCTCGGACAATCGCTCCTGATCAAGTTGCACCTGGTCAAGCAGTGATCCACACACTGCTTGAACAGAAGACTTTCTTTGCCCAAATTCGAGCATTTCTTTTCACATTCCTCCTTGCAAATACTTTGGAAATTACCAGTTGCATCCGCAATAATAAGTAATAACATCAACGGCAGAAATATTAGTGCCACAGGTTTCTTTCCCTCCATGACTGATTCCTTTGTTTTTACTAGGATGGCTATTCTTTGCTGTTTTAAGTTGGCCGGAGGCAGGGCCTTTGAGTCCCAATTTATAGTAGGTTCCATTGGTTAGTAACTGTTCTTTTTCCGGGCAACTTTAGATTTCCTGTTATTGCTTTATAGCCAGAAATGGGAACCGAATTTGATACTCAGATTCTTTCCATGAATGTGACAAACCAATTGAGTTAAGAAATTAATCTCAAAATCTTGCTATTTAGCTCATGAATGGCAAAAGATTAATTAGATGTGATGTGACATGGCCCACAAGCCAATTACTAATAGGGACCTGCCAAAATCAATCCCAAAAGGTTAAGAGCAAATTACGCGAGACACCTGAGAAAAAAATCATACATCACGCGGCAACGGCTACGGTTACCATTTATAGTTTTATTTCAATATTTACACATGTGGTCCTTAAAGTTTTATTATTTTGCACATATGGTCCTTAGCATAAGCCATGCAAACAAATGCATTTGTATTCTGTTTATATTTTAATTTTTTATTATAAATTTCTTAAATACACTTATTATGTACTTTTTTTTCTAGTTGGTTTTATTTTTAAATTTTATTTTAACTTAAGAAATACACGATATATGTAAAAAATGAAACTAAATATTTTGTTTAAGACACTTGGGACCTACATTTTTTTAGTTGTTATTCTATTGTTATTTAGTTTTTTATTTTTTTGTTAAATATACTGATTGTGTATTCTTTTTTGCAGGTTTAGTTTGTATTAAATATATTGATCGTAAGTACGTGTTATTTTGTGTAGGTTCAGTTTTTGTTTTAATTTTGTTTTTAACTAAAAAAATCATTCCATATGAAAAAAGTATAAAATCAAACAAGTGAGAGTTCATTTAAATAAAAAAAAAAGAGAGAAAACAAACTAAAAACATAATGGAAATATAATAAAAACAACCTGAAAACCATTTCGTACAAAATCGAACAACAAGGAGTTAATTTCTGAAAAACGAATTGAAAATCATAAAATTATAATAAAGATGAAATAAAAATAAAATCGATGCGGTGCAAAAAAAGAGTTCCATGATATTTTTTTAATTACATTAGGATTCTATTTTACTCATATTTCTTGTTTAGGAATATTTAAATATTTTGTTTCTTTAGTTTATTTTCTTTAAGACTCTTATTAGGGTATTGCCTATACCCTATAAATATGTAATATTTTTATTTTTTTAGTGGTGGAGTTCTGATAATAATGTTTTGGCGTGAGCGCTTTCTTTGTCTCTAAATTTCGGTATTCCTATGAGAATCAACAATTTTTGATGCCTATTTATTGGGTATTCGTCAAATCAACATGATTATAAAAGACTGTTTTTCGATATTCGTGTTCAAATTAATGGATTGAGTAATTATTCCTCCTTATTTTATTGTTTCCACTACATAAAAAAATATAAACAAACTTGCTAAGATGGAGTAGCTCATTAAAAAATCCGCACCTAAAATTGTGAGATTTTGGGTTCGAGACATAAAATGAGTGGGACAAAAGATCTCTAGCAACAAATCTTTGCATGATATTTTTTTTGGTCAAAAGAAAAACTAGTGACTTAATGTCTTGAAAACTGAATTAAATTAATTTCTAGCAACAAATCTTTGCATGATATTTTTTCAGCTTCCTCTTATCCACTTGGCACTAATGAGGCTTAAGCAAAACTTAGCTGTAACACATAATGTAAAGTTCACTCTCCTGAGGACTAAGTATGGCCAGCTTTTTGTCTGCAAGTGAAATTGATCAATGGCAAAAATCTTTCAGGATAATTAGAGCATTTCTAATATTCTCTCTAAAGTTAAATTATTTTTTATTATAAAAAGTTATACTCAAAAATTAAATTTTAATTGACTCTTTATCTCACTCTTTATCTCTAAATATAATATAAATAGTATGATAAACTATCTATTTTTAGAGAGTCAAATTATTTTTTTATTTGTTTGTCATTAATGAAATTTATAGTTTTCATGCATTTTCTTTTTATTTCTTAATTTTATTTTATTTAATCATCATTCTCTTTCCAATTATCTTTCTTTTTAAATTGTTTATACATTTATATTTTGTGAAAGTTAATAAAATAAAGAGTAGAGTTAAAGAGTACCATGGAGTAAATTTTTATTTTGAATCTCTAAAATTAAAGTTACTCTTTATTTTTATTAAAAATATTTTAAAATATCAAGAGTAGCTCTTAGCTTCATTATTTAAGCATTATTCAACTAAAGTTTTATATTTATGAACTATGCCAAATATGGAATCACAAATTAATTCTGATGTTCGTGAGTCAAAGGCTACTAGTTCCCATGCATGCCCAAATACAAGAATAAATACGCCCTACTGTTCAAACTTTATAACAAAAAACATCTGAGAAGAGGAAAAAGAAGAAGAGTTTAGAAGAAATGGCCAAAAATTCTTCTTCTGCACTTGCTGCGACATTGGTGCTGATGATGGTGCTGTGTCCCAAATTCGAGTTTGTTGTCGCTGATCCTAATCATGTCGTCGCAAATAATGATCCCAATTTCCATTTCCATTTCCCTTTCCGTTTGCGTGTCCAGTGTGCCATAAAATGTGCAGTGTCATGCTTAGCGTTACCTACTATTCCTCTGAAAGTTGCATGTTCAACTGCGTGCTTGGCGATTTGCCTGCATAAATCTTCTCCTTCTGATGAGGTTAATATTTGCACTCTTGATTGTGCAAATTCTGCGGCCGAAAAATTCGTCTCAGGTACTTTTCACATATTCATTGCTTTCTCAAATAGATACATACCTAATATATATTTTAAGGAAAAAAACACTTACCCGAAGGAGAGAAACGTTAATATTTGAATTTTCAGGTGTGTTCAACCTCTCTTTGTAAATTTTTAAAAAGAGACGTACATAATTAAGGATCTGATTAATTTTGCATGCAGATGGTGGTAACAAGTTGGGTACATATAAGGATGTTGAGAAGCTTGAAGGCTTTGTGGATGTCTGCTATGATAAATGCAAGAACAAGCTAGGGTGACTAAGGGTGTTTCACAATTTTGTGAGAATAAAGAAAAGCAAGATTAATTGATGTTATCTCATTGTAATTAATTAAATGCGAGTGAGGATTTAATGTATGAGTCAGTTAATTGTTGAGATATTAATGAAATATTAGTCGAAATTCGAGCATTTCTTTTCACATTCTTTCTTGCAAATACTTAAAAAAGATTAGCAGATGCCTCTGTTATTATCAGAAACAACAACTTCATCCCACAGTTTTCCTTCCCTCCATGACTGACTCCTTTGTTTCTATTAGGACAACTTTTTTTTTTAGCTGGTCGGAGACAGGGCAGTGGAGTCACAATTTATAATAAGCACCAATGGCTAGGAATAATAATTTTCTTCGAACCAAAGGTTGTAAGAGTTTTTGTAACCTTCCTTGTACAGGTTCTTTTTTCAGGCAACTTTAGATTATGAGTTATTGCTTTTAAGCAAAAATGGTAACCAAATTTGATAGTATGTTTTGCCATGAAATAAGCTCTCATTTGGTTCGATAACTTAATTTATAGAAAAGTTGATTTTTGTACTAGTTATGAAGTTTTTTATTGAGTAAGTTGTATTTTTTTTAATGTTTGGTTCACTTATTAATTACAGGAAATTTTTTCAGCTGACTATTTGGTTGGAATGTTTATATCCTCGGAAGTAGTTTGTAAAGTACAATAATACCCTTATCATTGAAATATTAAATTGAATCACTAAAAATGGGCTTGCTTTTGCATACAAAAGTAAAAAATAAAATAAAATAGATAAAAAAATTAAATTCTAATTGATCAAATATTTATTAAAAATATCAAAGGTCAAACACAATCGATAAACTAATAAAAAATTAATTATATTATAATTAATTAAAATGCTTTGTGTGTTGTACGACAAAAACATATAGATATATATAGGAGTTTTGGTTTTCTATTATTAAAGAGGGTATTTTAATCCTATTGGATTATTTACAGTTAGAAAGTACAAGTTATTCACTCCTTTCAATAATTAAGATACCGAGAAACTAAAAAAATTGAGCAATCAAAAGAATTTGAACTTCTTTTGACTTTTAAATTTTTTCAGACTTAACATGTTAAAAATTGTCACTTCTCTCAAATTTGTACTTTTTCAATACACTTATTTACAACTAAATAAGGGCTAAGTTGTACTTTACTATAATGCTAAACTGATTTGAGAAATTAAACTCAAAATCTTGCTATTTAGCTCATGAATGGAAAGAGATTAATTGAATGAAAATTTTCCATATAGATTTTTTCCTTGAATTTTGCTGAGCATGCATTGCCTGAAAAGTCATTCGTGTAATTTTTTTCATACGCTCTACATGAAAGTTATGCACAATTCGCAATTTGAAATGGATAATAATATCTTGTAACCTAAAGTTATAAGAGTTTTGCAACATTCATTGTCAAGATACAATATTTTCTTTTTAAGATAATAGTAATTTTTAATTTATATTAAAAAAATAATTTATTTTTAATCTTAAAATATTACACTTCGATAAAGAAAAGTTACAAAAACTTTTAATTTTTTGGATTGTAAAATTATCTGCTTTGACAATTATGCCAAGCACAATTATCATCAAATATACGTTTTTTTCTCCAAAAAAGACTAGTATTATATTTTTTTCTGGAAAAATATGTAAGTAGTCATGCTTCTAGTATGGCCAATGCATTAAGAAAGGCTAATTCAATTAATGTATTGAGCAAAAGATAAAACAACTTAAAGCAATTACGTGAAGTTGATACAACCCGAATAATATTAGTAATTACCTCATGCAAGTGCACTCGATGTGTATATATGGACCAAGCATGTGTAAAGTAAATGTCGCTCTAATTATATGTAATTTAAAAAAAATACTATGATAACAGGTCTATACCCCTCTCATGACCCTCTAATACACAGTCTGGATCGTATACTCTAAACATTAATTCTTGTAAGTGCTCTAGAAAAAGAATTAAAACCAGGCATGCTTGCTACAAAGACTAATAGTGACGTAAAACTGATAGAAGTAATATTCCGGCCACAAATCCTTGCATGGCATTTGTTTAGTTTTCTCTCATCCACCTGGAACTGTTTAATTGATTAGCTGTAATACTTTTTTTTTGTCAGCGATTAGATGTAATACATGATATCAAAATTCATCGCTTCCGAGGATCAATTATGGTGACCAGCTTACTGCACTAAATTGGAATTGTTTCTAGACCTTCAAATTGAACTTTGATGGCAACAAAATCTACCTGGTTAATTATCATCATTAATTAAGTACTCTTCATCCAAAGTTTTATACTTAATTATGAACTATGCCAAATATGGAGTCACAAATTAATCCTGATGTTGCGAGTCAGAGGCTACTAGTTCCATGCATGCCCAAATACAAGTATAAATATGGCACTACCATTTCAAACTTCACAACCTCAACGAAAAACATCCGAAAAGATCAGAAAAGAAAGAAGAATTTTAGAAAAAAAAAGGCCAGAAATTCTTCTCCAGCACTTGCTGCGACATTGATGCTGATGATGGTGCTGTGTCGAAATTTCGAGTTTGTTGTTGCTGATCCTAATCACGTCGTCGCTAATAATGAAGCCAATTTCCATTTCCGATTCGCGTGTGCCATGAAATGTGCAGCGAAATGCTTCATGTTACCAACTATTCCTGAGAAAGTGGCATGTGCAACTGCGTGCTTGCGGTCTTGCCTGCACAAATCTTCTCCTTCTGGTAAGGTTAATACTTACACTCTTGATTGTGCAAATTCAGCTGGCAACAAATTCTTCTCAGGTATTTTTCTCATTTTCATTACTTTCTCAGATAATTATGTACGTAACTAATATCTTTAGAGAATGCACTTGTTAGAAAGCAAGAACCCTCCTGTAGGTAAATATTAACTATGGATTAGTGAGGTCCTAATTCAGTTTCTGATTAATTTTGGATGCAGAGGCCGGTAACAAGTTCAGCTCATATGAGGATTTTGAAAAGCTTGCAGGCTTTGTGGATATCTGCTATGATAAATGCAGCAAGAAGGCTGACTAGTGGGTTTTGCAATTTTGTGAGAGCAAGTGAAAGCAAGACCAATTGATGTTATCTCACTGGAATTAATTAAAGGACAGTGAGGATTTAATTTATGAATCTGTTATTTGTTGAGATATTAATGAATTATTAGCATTTGATAACATATATATAGTGGATTTATTTGCCATTTTATTGAGTTTATGATACCAATTGTAAAACCGAAATTCCCTAATTATTAAGCTTTTGCCACAAGATTTAAACCATAATCTTAAATTGACAATTTTTTATATAATTTAACTGCATGTCAATTTTAACTTTAAATTTTATCAGTCTTATAACATATCTAATAGTAACAATGTCATCTTTAATATTAAAGAGTCAACAAAAATTGATTCCTAATATAAATTAAATAAAGAAAATACATGGATTGCACACGAAATTCAAGTATTTGTAATGTATGCATTTAAAATATTTTTCAATGGTAAATATTAGATTTCCAAGTATAACCGAACAATTAAGTAAGGAAACTTCAGTTATTTTTTATTTATACCTTATAAACTCAAAATATTGCTAATGGACACGACTCATCTTGGTATCGTGAAACAAAAAAAAAAAAGAAAAAAAATGAGTGCCACCAAGCGTCAAATCCTATTAATGGTTTCCATGGTGGTGACGATGCTTGTTGGACAATCCGCAGCGAATTTTGATTCGTGTTACGCAAAGTGCAGGGATATCTGTCGCAATACATTGAAATTGTCATCTTTTGTATGCAAAGTTAGATGCACTTTGGACTGTCTAGTGCCGCCGCCGCCACCACCGAGCCCAGGCGCTCTCAAACGTTTGGACCGCAACCTCACGGCCAAGAACGACGGCCTGGACTTCTGCAAGCTTGTTTGCGCCTCAGTCAAGTGTGGCAACATCATCGACGACCAAAATCCAAGTAATTCTATCTCTCCATTATTAAAATTATCGCTCTTATATTCTGTTTTGTGTTAAGAATAAATTAAAAAATTAATTAGATTGATTTTAATTATTTTCTGATTAATTTGGTTATTTTGTTAGGTAAAAAGAAAGTGGAAGGCTGCGTCGATTCTTGCATAGTGGTATGCAATAAGAACTATTATTATTTGGCGTGATTAAGTTGGTAATCCTTGTTTAAACACGAATATAAATTAATAAAATTCCTAAAGAAGGATGATTAATTAGTTCTAAAAAGTATTCTATGGACTTAATTATTGTACTTTTTTAAAGCATTTTACTTTTCTGAATTCTACTAATATGTCCTCTTAACTTAAGTAAAATGAAAACAAATATAAAAAAACACAAAAAAAGAGAAATAAAAAACAAATCGACTCTAAAATGTACAATTTGCTTGCTCATTTGATTATACGCACATCAAATTCTGTGTTTTTTTTATTCAAATTCAACGTGCAAAATATTCCTATAAAATCCCCTTTCGAGTGTCTAAGAGAGTTGCGTTCAACTGGAGAATTGTGGGTTTTTTGTGTTTTGCCACAGTGCCGTGCCACAACGCTAATTTCTTTTTATCTTATTCTAATTTTGTCAAACCAAATAATTAATTTTTTAATAAATA
>CAODLS010181436.1:0-17389 GCA_948243855.1 Flueggea neowawraea | reverse complement strand
CGTTCTTTTACGGATTAAGGTTTTACTATCCAAATCATATTTGATAACTTAATCAGAACCACTATTCACGGATAATTCATCCAATTAAATATGCACAGAAATAAGAAACAGGATGAAAAATACCTCATACTATATATATTAAATATAAAGGGTTAAACAATGTGCTTGGGGCTAGGGCTTATACTAACATTAAGTTTGGTAAAATTAGCATATTAGTCCCTTTGAACACTTTCGGACACTTTTGTAGATTTAAATTTTATGTTGCATTGACCTTTGTAAATATTTGAAGACCTTTGTAAACCTTTGTATACCAAATTAATTACCATTAAATAAATTAAAATTTGCAAATATCATTACACTAAAAATTTATTAAATCAAATTTCTTATAAAAAAATTGCGAACTTACTTTTGAGTACTTTTGTAAACATTTGAAGACATTTGAAGATCATTGTAGATTTTCTAGAAAATCAGTTTTTTTTTTGCTAGAATTCATTTTTTCGCAAAAAAATCAATTTCCAACGAAAATATCGCGATTTCTCACGAATATGGCATTTGTCAAATTAAGTTTGTTTTTTTTGGAAATTTTTTACAATTGAAAATTTGGATGGTATTTGTCAAAATCAATATGTTTTTTAAAATAAAGTGTGATTTTCCCAAATAAAAGTATGTCCTAATTTAAAATAGTATAAAAGCATGTACGAGGAATTAGGCCCATGGTGAGATAAGCTCACTAAATTACGACCAAAACTAGTCTATAAAGAGAATTATTGTTCAAATATTTAAGAGTTGATTATGCTAAGTGTCATAATTAAAATTTAGATTTTGACTTAAACAATCTATGGTTTGGTAATTACTCCAATAGCACATTTATAAGTTAAAGCTTGATGTATGCCATTTTTTCAATTATGATTTTTAAAAATAATAGATTTAATCAAATAAATATCAATTTCTCGTGACATTTGCTCAACTTTTTCTCTCTCTTCATCTCTCCTCCCTCCTCATCCCTTTTTCCCTCTTTTCTACCTCGTTCCCTCTTGTCTTCTCTCTTCGAGCCTCTCTTCTCTCGGGCTCGTTTCTTCTGCAGGCTTCCTTCTCTTCTCTGCTGCCTTCGTTGCTTCTTTACTTCATCTTTCTCCTTTCTTCCACGTTCGTCGCACTTTCTCTCTTTCTCTCTCTCTTATCGGCATCTTTCTCTCTGTTTGCTCTCTATCTCATTTTCTATCTCCTCGTCATTCTCGGCTTCACTTCGCTCGACAAAGAAGGAGAACATCACCGCTTGTGGAGGATAGATTGACGAAGCAGAGTGCGACGAGTGTGGAGATCTGAGGAGCATATTTGTTCCAATGGCATGATTCGCGATGTGGCTAGAGAGAGGCGGCAGATCCCATCGTTGTTTTTCCTCCACCATCACAACGTCCTCTGTCACGACCCGTTTCTATACTATGACCGGCGTACGAGGCGAACTATCTATGAGAGTCTGGCCCATCTCGCACAAGCTTCAGAGTACAAAACTTCTACCCAAATTCATATTCGAATTAATAAATAAATGATATTAAATAAAACACAAACCTCACATAGTAAATTAAAACATTTATAATATCAAATACATAAAGCATTACAAATTAAAAACATTTGTAATAACAAAAACAAGAACAGAACCCACAAAAATCTAGTGTGGAACATCTAACAAAATACCAACTAGGGCCCGATTAAAAGGGCATTAACTTCCAAATTAGACAACACCTCACTAAGCTGAAGATGCCAGACAACTGTTGAGCCAAAAAGTCAACCTGAAAATAGGAATAGAAATAAACAAAGAAAAAGAAGGGGTTAAGAACCTAGTAAGGGATCACACTTTAGATCGCCTCATAAGTGCCTCACAAAGACTGTTTTGAAAACAGTTCAAAAATACCATATGCAGATATAGTCATATATATATGAATATATATACACGCTATGCAAGCAGTAGTGTTTCAAAACCAATTTTAAACCATTCACAGACAAAGTATACACATGTACGCATACCATCAAGGTATGAGTAAAATATTTCAAAGCATTTTCAAATTTTAACAGAAATAGTAAACTTTCATAACAAAGTGAAGTTTAAACTTCAAACTTTACCAATGCTGGTATGCTTTCAAAACCAAGTGAAATCCTTCAGAAATATTTCATCTTATCAGAGATTCTAAGAATAAAGATCCAAAATTCCCTTTTATACTTTACCGAAAATTTCAGAAAACAGAAGTCAAAACCCTTTTAGCTTATCAGAAGGTTTAGAAACAGAGGGTTGCCACATAGGCATCATAAACATAATTTCAGTTGCAAAAACATAATATTGCGAATAAGGGACCAAAGACAAAGGTGTAACAGGTGTGGTCTCTGCCACAACCCCAGTATATAATAAATGTGGTCTCTGTCACTAATCAGAAACAAATCATGTGTCGGATCGGGACACATGGCTACTGGCAGCCCTAGTAGCTGGGCCATATCAAAGTGTTAGTATACCAAAGCTACGTTTACCCTACGTAGCACAGATGCCCTATATATATACAAACGGTCATGCTACAAAGCATATCAAAAACAAAGGGAGATACATATGATATAACGTATATATCGAAATTCAAAATGAATCACTGATTGTCAAAGAAAATTCATAACTAAAATATATACATATATTTTTTAGAAAATTTATATCAAAAACTTTTACTTGAACTAAACAAAATTGTATTTTAGAAATCTAGACAAAATACTGGTTACAAAAAAATGTATTGAAATCCCAAAATAGGGTACTATAACCGAAATAGAAAAACCATAATAATATAGTATACAGAAACAAAACATGCAAATCAGATTCAAAAACAGAGACAAAGGATATATATATATATCGAATTTCAAAAACAAAGAACCGATTATTAAATCACACAATCAGATTATTAATTAAGTCATTCCTTAGCTTAGTCCAATTTCAGAATATGTGTCGAATACAAAAAAAAACAAATACAATTTCGAGACATAGCCTATGTGTCTGAAGCTTCCATCCATTCACCTAGACGCCGAACAAATAATCTAACTCACAGTCTGCCGGTGAATGACTGGTCTCCTCGGAAACCAAACTAAGCTGAAACAAATGTTTTTACAAAGGATTAACACGATGAATGAGGAAGAGAAAGGATCGATCTGAGAGTGAGAAAGAGTGAAAAATGGCAAAGACGGACGAAGGGGTCGGGTTTTAAGGGTATAAAACAACCATAGATCGAAACACACCGTTTCAGTATTTTCAAAGGCAACGTACGTTATTTTATGCCTAACGTATGTCTTGATCACATACAACGTACGTTGTATTTTCATGCATACAACGTACATTAAAAGGCTCAAAATCGCATCCAGAAGCTTCTGTTTTGAAAATGTAGCAGCACAATGTACGTTACAAATAAGCAACGTATGTTGATCATATTTCCTTCCCAAATAACGTACGTTATCTTACCACAACTTATATTGTGAAAGAATTCCAGATGATGTACGTCCCACAACTTCAAACGTACGTTGGCATGCTTTAGACAACATTCTTCGACTTCTTTTGCTTCCGAACACGCGTCGGATCATTTCTGATGCCCAACAACACCCAACCTTACAAAACAAATCTTAAAACATTCTAAACTTCATCTCAAATATTCGAGAATCAAATTAGAACTAAGATCATTTGAAATTGAATGATGTTCCACCAAAGATCTTGTCGAATGCTACAGAGAATCAATTGAAATGGGTGGGATATTACATCCTCTCTCTCTCCTCTCCTCCTCGGTTTCGACATCATTTGTGTCCACGACTAGGGTTTGTAATTGACTTTGTTGAGATGGAAACCCTAGCCGCCACATTTTTTTTTTGTTTTTGATTTGTTGTTGTTATTGGCATGTTGATACAATTGATTGTTTGTATATGTTTGATTTTGTTAAATGTATGAGCTTATGGAATTGAAATGTTGATAATTTCTTTGTGTTTCATGTACTGCAGTTTTTGTTTTTGAAATTGAATTGTTGATTATGTTTATTCATGTTGTAGGTTAATTTAGTTTTAAGTTTGGTTTATTTTGTGCATATGTCATTATTTTTGGAGAGCTACGGAGACATTTGGAGACTTATGGAGACATTTGGATACATTTTTAGATTTGTAAAAAATAAATGAGTTTAATTTGATTTTATAAATTCAGAATTTTGTACACTCTTGGAGACTTGTGGAGACATTTGAAGACATTTGGAGACTATTAAAAATTGTAAAAATTATATTAAAATATTGTAATTTAGAGACATTTAATCTAAAAATAATTATATCGAAATTTTAATAAATCAAATTTTATATAAAAATTGACATTTAGAGAAATTCGAAGACAATCAGAGATATTTGGAGACCTTCTGAAAAATTATATTTTTTTCTCTCTTAAAATTTATCTTTTTTCTCGAAAAAAATAATTTCTCATAAAACTATTGCGATTTTTTGTGAAAATGGCATTTGTCAAATTTAGTTTATTTTATTTGCTATTTTTTATATTTAAAAACTTGAGTGATATTTATTAAAATCTGAATTTTAATTTAGTATAAATGTTAGAATTTTCCGTGTATTTTGAAATACTCCCATTCAACTAGATTTATTTTTTATAATTGTTATCCATAAGATTTTACTAACTGAGCTACGGTCGATGTTTATTTGCAATCCAGAATTCAGAATTCATGTCAGAGTTTGACTTAAGCATTTGCGGTGACGAGCAAAGGATCCAATTCTCCCTCGACCCATTTTGCACGATCATTCTAAAATCAAGACTAGAATTGAAGTTTGTCGACAAACTTCTCTCGTAAAATTAAATTTGTTATTAAGCTATTATGCTACTAACACAAATATAATTTTCTAACCTAAGCATAACCCTAGTTTTCTTTTGACCATTCTATTGTCTTGATTTTTCACAGTATAATTTATTTTGAGGAGAGCCAGAAAAGAAGTTTCTTGAAATTACTTGTTTTTTTTTCATAATTTGTTACTTTCTTTTCTGATTAGTGTTGGTAAGAAAGTATTTTGAACTTATCTCAAGTTATTTCTCTGACCTTGAAGTTATCTGCACCAAATGAAGTCATATAAGATAAGGAAGAGAGGATGAAGTGATGCGAAAGAAAAATGGGAGATCAGAAACTAAGACGGAGTGAAAAATAAGGATGTCTTTACAGAGTGTGCATATCGAGAAGTAAATTGTTGGAATCTTGTATGTATGTAATATATGGATTTGGTTTGATTCAAGCTAATTAATTTAAGATATCTAAAATCACAATCCATCTGAAGCAAACGGTTCCTAAAAGTCTCATAATTAAACTAGTTAGTTTATTAACAAAATCGCCCAACTGAATTCAGTCCAATCAGATTAATACCAATTCAATTTGGATAATATGGACACTCCTAATAAAAAATATCACGATACTAAGTTTACGACCCTTGATACTAAAACTGACGTGAACATCAATTAACTACAAATTCATTCGTATCAAAATATTAATATAATTAATGATGAAGAATTAAATAACAGTGACTCTTCCAGTGAGAATGGGCAGGTATTTGATATTTCCTGTACCCATAATAAGATTAAAAAAATAGGATAAGGATCCTCATCATATATACTTGAATTTAAAGAAAAGAAATAAAAACTTATTTGTTTTTATATAAATGGATATGATCATATTGGTGATGACGTATATAACTCACAACTGGGGTCTTATTTTTGTGGAATTGTCACTTCGAAAATGCACACTTGTCCCATGGAAATTCAAGCTCTTTTGATCAATCAAAAAATTGATGTCCCTTTCCAATTTTTAATTTCTTATGCCTTGTTTGTTTATCTTGAATCTATTTTGTATGAGCACATCATGGAACTATCCCTCTACACCCGGCATCCACATACAACCTCTCTGTTGAGACAAGAAATTGGTAAATGGAGTTTTCAGGATTCTAAATTGTCAAGCTCTTGATAGTTACGTTTTTGTTCTTTCATGGCAACTCATATATATATTTTTGTACGCTTCAATTCATTGTTAGACTAGAAAGTATAATTAGTGGGAAAAGTTATGGAGCAAGACATATCTTGACTAGAAATTGAGATGTTACTTTTTTCGTTCAAGTTAAGTGTATGTATGTGATATTCGACCACTCTTACTTTTGAATAAGTAAAATCCATTTAAGATTATTTAAGCTAACTAACATTTTTTGTAATTTTACCCTTTTTTTATCAATAAAGAAACTTAGATACTAATTTGTATATTTAGTTGCTATATACTTCCTCCATCTCATTAAGATAAATCACCTTTTTTTTTTTATATTTATCACAATATATATGTTTGTTTTCTTTTTAATACGAGTAATTATGTCACATTTTACTATATTGTTCTTACTTAAATATATAGTAAATTATGTTGTCAATTATTATTGGATAATTATAAGGATATTTTTAGAAATCTCTAATAAAATTAATAACTTAACTAACTTTTTAAATCTGTGTGGAAAAAAATATAGTGCCTTATTTTTATAGGACGGAGGGAGTAAATGATTTGATATGTTTATGATATTTAAAAACTGTTGATTCTGTCCATTCTGTAATCTCCTAAATGTATAATATATTATTGTAGTTTTAATTTGATTGTCAAACACCATTGCCCGGCATTGACTATTGTATTCTATGAAAAGTCTTAGACGAGGAACTCTTTTTCTTGCCCGGCCCCTCCTATATGTGAAATGCTAAACGAAATTCAAATGAAAAGATCCCATTAATTTCATGGTAATGGCATTTTGAATACTGCCTAATGGGATTCAAGAATTACAATAGTTAAGTGAACAAAAAATATCACATTAATGAGAGAAGACAAAGCGTATATTCTTCAAAAGAAAAGAATGCATCTAGATGAGACTTTTTATCTCCGGAACAAAAAAGAAAAAGAAGACACAAAAACTCCAACACAAAAAAAACTGTTCTAAATTCCAAGAAAGAAAGAAAAAAAAGACATCATAGACATGAATTTGCATATGTGGATAGTGAAGGAGCTAAAATTTAGTTAAGATGAAGTCGACCTTAAAATGAAATAAGTGGAGTCGGCGTAAGTCCTAAAAATTTATCGAACAGCTGAATTGTGTATACGCATGTGTACATATAGAAGCGAAACAAGGACCTGAATTGAAAATATGCCGTTTTACTAGTTTTTCATTTCAAGGCATCTTCTGTCAATTTTTTTTCCAAGAAAGTGGTTGCTGTTAGAACCATTATTCAACGATCCCAGAAATTGACACAAAGGCCCCAATTTACTCGTGTGAACCAGACTTCTTACGCTTTCTTTCTTTTTTTCTTTTTTTTTTTTCTCTCAGAGTGGAAGTTTAATTACTATATAAACGGTCAATTCCGAATAAATTTGACCTAACCAATGACTATGCTGAGTTCAGATTAAAAATTCAATTTTCGGTAAAAATAAATAAAAAAACTTGCAAAGGAAAAATCGAATTCAGTCATCCAAATCATATGCTTTCTTAAGCAAATTCGCAGGTCCAAATCAAATTTTGATTAAGTTCGGAAACTTAATCAACTAGGCGATGATTGTCTCTTGAACCAAATCAGAACAAATGAAATTAACCATTTCAAGAATCATTAGAATTACCAAAAAAAGTGAATCATTGCAATTAAGCTAACGGGACCCAACTTCGTTAAAACGAAATTTTAACTGTACAATCTATCAATCTGCAATTTAATTTTTCAATCTAATTAAAACATCCCCACGCATTACGCATTAAATGACTTTTCGGAAAGAAAAAACCAGTAATTAAATAGAAGAAAAATAAGAACAAAACTAAAACTGATCTGATCAACAGTGTCTACAAAATGAGGGCAAGAAAATTAAAAAAGCACTAGACATAAATATATATTTTTATCACATATAGATGAATATATATAAATCTATCTATAATACATAACATCAATATAAGTATTCATACATTTCGTTAACCATAAACAAGAATTACATCGACGTCTGTGAAACTTTACTACCCACCACTTTACCTTCTTGACCCCCCATCGCCCCACCCACGACCCCTCTCATGTCGCCACTCACTCCCACACCAACGCCCTGATACTGCGGCGGCGGCTGCTGCTGCTGCACTAATCCACCCTGCGCCGTGTAGAAAACTTGTCTCCCTCCACCGCTATGATCGTACGCCACCTGCGTGTACCCCGTATCCGTCACCGCCACTCCTCCCGGCCCACTTGGCCTTACCATTCCCATTGTGGCAGCTGTTGCCGTGGACAGTTGTGGTGGTGGTTGTTGTTGTGGCGGTGGGACCACATTGTAGACTGGCTGCTCCCGGTAAACCTCGGGCCCACCCTGTGGTGGTACTGCTCCACCCATTCTCTGCACGTAATACCCTTGACCGGTTTGTCCGGTAACCGGTCGAACAACTGGGTTGTGATGATAAACCGGACCGTGTGTTGCTGGGATCATGTACACCGGTTGTTCCTGTGGAGCCGGCGTGGTGGTCACAGTCACCGGAGCATGGAACCCACCGGCGCCCTGTTTCTCCGGCCAGTACCCAGGTGGTGCCGAAACCTGCTGTGGCATACTCACTGGCATGGTAGGCGGTGGGATTTTTTCCTGAACTTTATGAACATAATACTCCCCGGGGCCGCCACCGTAGCCTCCAACACCGCCACCACCACCAACTAAATTATCATCACTACTTTTCCTATACATAGCTTGATGTTGCTGCTCATGCTCTCTAATCTGCAACCTCTGCAAGTGAGTCTGCAAGTTCAACTGATCCGACCCAATAAACCGATCATCATGACCCGACCCGACATGAACTTCCGGCGATTCCGTGACTTTCGGGACCGGAGGACCACCCTTTTCCAACCCGAACAGAAAATCTACATTATTCGGACCCGTTTTGGTGGTCTCCACCACATGACTCGGCCCCGAATTCAAAGCCTCAACGAACCGGTCACGGTCAGACCGGCCGCCATCAGAACCAAAACTGGCTGCCGGAGAAGGATTGACCGGAAACAAGAAGAGTCTCATACGGGCGGGCTTAGCGGAGGCCCGAAAGAGACGATCATACTCATGCATCATGTGTTCGAGATCGTCGTCGTTGGTGACGGAGATCAAAGCATCAAGATCCTCGCCGGAAAGCTGGTACTTGAAAGAAACATCGGTGTCGCCGCACAAGGCGGAGAGTTTAGAGATCATGTGGGAGAATTTAGTGTTGCGATCGACGGCGAGGATCTTGGTCTCTCCGCCGACGTAAGCGAGCTGGTTGTCGTGGGGGCGGGGGTGGATCTTGCCGCCGTAGGAGCACATGAACTTGGCTTTGTAAGGTTGGTTCGGTTGCTGTGATTGGTCGTCCCATGGAGGTGGGTTTTCGAATTCGATTTCGCGGGACCGAGGAGAGGAGTCGCCGGAGTCTGGGTAGGAGTTATAAGCGTAGTTCTCCATTGGAGAGGGATGGAGAAAGAGGGAATGGTGGGAGAGGAATGGACAGAGAAGTAGGAAGATCTTTTAATAGATCTCTCTTCTTTTTTTCATTTGTTTATTTATTTTTGGAGGGGTTTTATGGATAATTTGATTATAATTTTTCTTTTCTAGTTTCATAGATGTTGATATTTTATTTAAAGAAAAAAAACATTTTCTAGTTTTTAAGTGATTTTTTTGATAAGTCCATGTGTTTTTTAATTTTTTATAAATTTATTTTGCTACGTGTTAGATTAACATAGGTTAATGTTTTTTTTCCAACTTACTTAGCTTAGGATGAAATACAATTATATGTTTTCTATTATAAAAAATAGACACAATTAAAAAACTAATATCTAATGAAATGGGTATGAGGTTGCATCAGGGGAATGGGGTATTTGAGCATCATTCTACTCGATTAGAGAAATAATATTTGTATGAGAATTCTAAAGCATTTCATTTTGCCTCTCAATAGAAACAAGCTTTCTAATATTTATACTTGTTATTGTTGAAAATAATCTTGAATTATAAATTTTAGAAATTTATATTAAGTCAAATTATACATATTAAAAAAAAAAGTTGTACAAAGAGAAAATAATTTCTCTCGCCCCAAGACATATTATGAATGATAATTTTTTGGTTCGAGTATTCGAACTAATTTGAATTCGACCCGAAAAAAATCTTAAAGAGCGATAAAAGTCTCTTCCAAAAGTTTTAAAGTAACTGCAACTCATTGACACCATTTTAGATTTCATGAATGATAATTTTATTACTAAAACTATCAATAAAAATATTTTTTAATTAAATTATATATATATATGTCTTTTTTAAGGTTCGTTAAATTTAATAGAAAACAAATAATATAGAACTAATAAAGTTTTTGAATAGTAAAAAATAGAGAATAATATTTTTAAAAAACATATGAAATGCTAGATTTGCTAAAAAGTCAAAAAAATTTATGTAATTTTCTTCCCACCACATATGATGAAAATTCTTGCATAACAAAATTCCTTTGGTATAAAATTACCTATTACTTTTACATACCCAACCAAGGGACAGAGATTGGAATTCAGCTCTCAATAAATTTGGAACCACATAATTGAATAGAAAAACAAATAAATAGGTGAAAAATGTGTGAAGAAAAGGGGACAAGTGGCGAATAGAAAAGAGAGTAGGAGGGAAAAATGGTGACATAGCGGGTGAAGTTAGAGAATGGATAGTTGGTATTTTGGTGGGAGCCACAGAGCATTGATTGAGCAGGTGTGAATGTGAAAGAGATAAGAGAGTGATGGGTGTTGACTCTTGGAGCCAACCACACTCAGATGTGTTTTTAACCTTTGGGGGCTTCACAAGTATTCAACTGCCAACTGGAATAATTCAACTCAAGCATGCTTCCCAACGTTTTGCAAAACTAGTTCAACTGTATTTGTTTGATATGAGCACTCTAAAGCATGCTTTATTAATAATAAATACGACCCAATAGACTCAAACATCCCCCCCAAACGCATCTAAACTAGGAGACTCCACCTGTTTTAATTTCAGTAAATTGAGTGATAAATTATATATATAAATTAATATATATTGTATAGTAAGAAAATAAAAGAATTAATATATTTTTTAAAAATTATAATATATTGAATATGTAATATATTGCGCTACTATTTGAAGGACAATTAGATACATCCGATTTATATGCTAAGAATAATTTGTTATAACAAGTAGTTTAAACTTTTTTTTGTGTTTGGTTTTGTATGTTATTTATATCTACCATTCAATCTATTAAAATCGAACATCTTTTTTATTTATTAGAGTCGAGAGAATTCTAATATTACTTGATAAAAAATTCATTTATATCACTATAATATCATATCTTTTTATTAATATATAAAAGTACAAATGATATATGATTTCACGATTTTATAGCATTCAACAATGTAAAATTCTACTATAAGCAATCCATGATAAAACAATTTGCTTGATTATGTTTATTTATATACCCCAAAGAACATTGCCTTTTTGTTACTTGTAAACAAAGTATATGGTAATGATTTGATTATATTATTGTTGCTTCTTAAAAAAACTATATATAGTGCTTTAGTTGACTCGAAAATTTCTTATTTTTTAGAATAAAATAATGAAATTGCTTCAAGCATGAGATAAACTAGTGCGTTTGCCTGAAATGATTGAAGTTTGAATTAGCCTTGAATGAGATATTTACGAATTGATTTGTTTAAATATGAGCCCAGTGGTACTATTTTTAGATTGTTAATACATATGATATCATTTCCTATTTTACCAGTCACTATGCTTGTTTTCGTCTTGATTTCCATTTGTATGCGTTTTGTTCTCTCATTTGAATAAATTATATATAATGTCCATATTACTACAACAAACTTTCATAATGGCGACGTAGAAAGTCGTCCTTAAAAGCCGAAAATCATTCCCAAAACTCCTTGGACACGAACTTCAAAATCGGAGGTCAATTTGTGTCGCAGAAGGTTAATGTCAACGAAGTGATTCACTCAATTAAAATGAAAATAAATAAGTTAAGTACAGATGTTTTAGCCCACTTTAAGTACAAATGTTTATATTCGATTTAAACTAATAAATTACTTATATATGATACTTCGAATGTTTTATTGGAGTTTTAAGAGTGTATTCACTGTATTTGATAATTTAGACGGTGGAAGTGTAGGCTCGATGGTGCATTATGTGAAAATTCCATGTGCCATTGCTCTAAGAATCTATGCCATTATAGCGATGCTAGACTAATCTGCAAGCTGATGTTGCGACTAATCTGCAAGCTGATGTTGCGACTAATCTATGCAAGTTGATGCTGTGATTGCTGAGGAGGTACTATCTCGACCTCCAGCTCACCAGATGGATTATGCATCTTTGATCATGCGAGTGTTACTTCAAGTCACAAATATCTTCACTCGCACGGTCTAATGTATCCTAGATGATCTGATCAAGCAATGACGACATTTGAAATACTTTTAAACACTATTGAGATTGTGGGACGTCTTTAGACACTCATATAGGGCATATATGCACTTATAAAATGAAGTTAAGCAAAAATAGACAAGGATAAGTGAACATATTGATGTTGAGCACCATTTTGTGAAGGATATAGTTGCACGCGGAGAAGTGATCATTGAATGGGTTCCCATGCAAGAGATGATTGCAAATTCGTTTACAAAACCATTACGTGGAGAAGTGTTCAAGGAACACAGGAGATCTCTAGGATTGCATTAGATTAAGAAACGTATTGTTGAATGTAATTTTTATAAGGCGTGACATGATTTTCATTTGAGTAACAAATTCAGTCTCTTTTCTTTAAGTTCATTATTAACAATACACAAGTGTGAATATTGTTTGTTAATATTTACTGTGACTATTGAGTATAATAAAGTCAGAGGTAGTTCTTAAAAAAAGGTAGACTAAGGTATTATGTTTTGGAGCACTCTAACCGAGGTCTTTGCATTGTATTAATCTATTATTTTAAAACATGCGCTCATTCTAGAAAAGAATAGAACACCATGACACGTGATTATACCATGTATGTAAATACGACCATGGGATGGGAAATTTTGTTCTCATTACTTGATGTAAATTTCTTTATTGTTGGACCTAGCAGTGAACGAGTGGTTCTTTGCACAATGTACCCTTAAAAATCTTAATACATGTATGAATTATGAATTGGTATGACTACTTTTTTACAAAAGTTATGCATGGTTTGACTGGATGTGACACATTAAGTAAGTGATCTAATTCATGATGGATTATATAGTGTAGGAGAGGAAGACTACTTTTTTGATGCATTTGCAAAGTTTTGTGGTTTACTAGGCGCCTATTATAGTTTATATGGAAAACATGACAATGAACATGGATTATGCTTTTACAAGATCAAGTAGCTTAAAAGTGGCGATTGTAAAAAGTAAATAGGGTAAAACATATTCTAATAAGAAGATTAAACGCTTATTTGTAAGCATTAAGAGCATAAATCAACTACGAGGCTATTGTATAGCCTTAACCAACATACAATATTATAGCTCTTGTCGTATATTGATCGTGCGACTCATTTGCCTATATGATAGGAAGATTTTAAGTCTAATGAATGTGAATTTATTGTGTATTATTAATTGGTTAATGTCTTGTCTTATGCGAGTGAGAGATGTTAAAAAATAGATACATTTATGACTCCACTCATAACCTAAATTGGAATGAATATCTAACGGGTCTGAATAAATCAATAAGTCTAATTCAGATGTTTTTGGTAATTGGGTACTAATTATATTAGAAGAACCCACTCTTAGTCGCCACATTAAAGGGTGATTTAAAACCCTAAATACTAATTATACAACACATAAAACTAAAAACTCCCCCTTTACTAGTGTGTGTTGTCAGCCTCAACTAGAAGTAGAAGAAGGAATTCTTCCTTGTTGCATACACCATTAAGTCTGTAAGAGATCATTTTGTAGCTCTTGAGTTAAAGATATAAATGACGTTCCCATCAATAATGTGCTTATGTTTTGTGGTGGTTAGCAACAAGTTGATTATTGTATATTCAATCAAACTCTTCTGTTGCATTTATTGAATTAGAATCTTGATTTTTCTGTTTAATTATTCGCTAATATTTTGTTGTTATTTGTGACTGGATACCAACGACCTGGAACTAGCAGAAGACAACTCGATTCTCTTCTCGTAGCCTGTAAAAATGTATGGACTCCAACTTTCCTTAAAAATAACGACAAAAAGATTATGAAATGCTTGATCACGTTATCCAATGATGACCAGTGAGAAAAAGGAAAGACCGGATGCAAAGCACATATTTTGGTACAAAGAAAAAAAAAACCTCGTAATAATGTAGTAAAGCATTTCAATTCATAAAATTCTTGTCTTTAATAATGATAGTATGAACTTTTCGGCTCTCTCTTGTGCAATGAAGAAGGAAAAATCCACTTGAGTTGCATAAGGGAACATGAGGTCCCCGCAATATGTTAAATTGATTATTTAAATATTTCTTGATTTAGAATATTGATCAAATTAATATATAGTCTTAAAAATAAATATTATTGAAAAGAAAAATCAATGCAGCTTATAATTTGAAATAAATATTATTGAAATGAATAATAATCAAATCAATGGACTTCTAATTTATTAATATTAAAATTAATTTTACCATTAAAAAATTAAAAATTTCGATATCTGATGGTAACAAATAAAATGGTAAAATGTTAAAATAAATTAATTAATGAAGAAACTATAGCACCATGATTTGCTGCTGTTTGCTTACCATGATTGATGAAATATGAGCAGCAGGGTTCCTCCACTGCATCACCAGTCACCACCCACCTACTTAATTGTCTCCAATAAAAAACTATGTGCCTTGTTGACTGCGATGTAGTCGTGGGACGTTATAATTAATTAAATGTCACCAATTTCATACGCATCCACGTTTGTTTGACCATGACTTAATACCATTGACGTTATGAAGTTGCAAGAAAACTGACATCCATTAATCTCGAGCTCGCTTTGGACATTTTCAAATGAATGCACACATGCTTCTCACACTTGATCAGATGAAAACTTCATGCCAATGTCAATCTGCTGAGCTTGAATATGCTAGCTTGGTTTAATTGGTTTGAATTGAGTTTTGCAAAGAGCAAATTTATCGACTTGTATTGCAACATCTAGAAGTGTATAATGGGAATATATGTGTAAGAATCTGGCTATAACACTTTTATAGTTATTAACTTTAAGTGTTTTAAATTTAACGGTTTAATTATTAAAAAGTTAATAACAAGCAATATAATTTGAACTGTTAAATTAAATTTAAATAATTTAAATAAATATTAATTATTAAAAACACACAAATAGATAATTGCAAAAGTAACATAGTCAGATCCATGTATTTATATTATTGAGTAAATTGTACCATTACGGCACAAATTTACGTCTTTAATTAGAAAAAAAAATTCTTACTAATATAGAAGTTTTCTCGCTAATTCGAGGTAGCGAGAAAATTAGTAAAATAACAAGAAAATTAGTAAGAAATTCTTCATCACAAAAAACAAAAAAAGCCTTGTCATTAGTGGGTAATTCTCCTTGATGGCGAGAAAAAGCTTTTTTTTTTTACTCTCAATAATAGTTGGAAAATTAAATTTTCTAGCTTGTCAGCGGGAAACTGTTTTCTAACTTGATAGGTTGCATTTTATGCATACTTTACATTGTATTTTATATGTGTTTTTGTATTATTAATTGTTATTATTCGTGTGTTTTTATGCTTTTATGTTTCTTTGATGTTTTAGGTGGAATATTGGTGAAACATGAAGGATTGGAGTTGTTTCTATGCATTTTAGGCGAAAACCGCATCTCTGCATGACCACATCGTAATAGCTGCGTTGACCAAGTTTGACCGTTGTTCATTGGGTCGCGTGTCACACTTATGGACCATGTTTTGGACGTGTTTTGAAGGCTCATAACTCGAAATTACTACTGGAGCAATATTTGGACCTTATTATTATTATTATTATTTTATCAATTCTATTAGGACTAAGATTAGGTTTTGAGAGAGAACACTTATAAATACTCTCTTAAACTCATTATTCAGCAGGTTTTTGATTACCCTAAGGAGGTAGCACGCCCCACAACCTTTTTCTCTCATATTTTGCATGTTTCTTCTAAGTTTGAGTAGCTAAACTCGCATCTAGTTAATGTATTTTCAAGGTTTGATCATATTATGTTGTGAGAATTATGTTTTTATATGTTATTGAGTACTTTGAGTATTTATTCAGTTTTTGTGCCGTAGTTCTTTTATTATTATTTCTATTGATTGTTCAATATGGCCAGTTGATTAATTGATTGAAATAATATATTGTTATTTAGGATTGATAATGCGTCACATTAGTCCTAATATAGGTAACGAATAACGTGAATTTCTGTGTTGGACATTGTTCATTGTTATGGAATTGAATAATCTAGTTTAAATGATTTACGACGTTTCCGACTTCACTGGTTAGGATAGGGGTGCTTGTCAATGACAACTGATACAACCAATGGATCATCGTGAGGAAGCATGACGCCTCCTCTATCCGCTTCGGTAAATGTGACAGGCACTTCCCCATCTTGTGCACGTACCACGACGTTGACTTGAAACACCTGGCGAGCATATGCCTTTCTTGATGAGCTTGTGCTCCTTGCCATCGCCTCTCCTCCTAAGATCGTGTTGATGGCCAGGTGCGCGGGTTGATTGTCAACCGGAGGTGCTCTTCCATTCTGTTGCCCTCCCTTGTTCTCTTGAGGTCGCACTCCTTGACCTCTTCGATCCTCATTCCTTCCACGTTGCCAATCACCTCCTCAGCGATTATCATACCTTTCTTCCTGAGGATAGTTGGGTCGATTCTCTCCCCATGAGTCTACATAGACAAACCGATTCAACTTTCCATCTCGGACCAACGCCTCAATCCGGTTCATCAAGTCTCGACACTTTTATGTGGAATGCCCACTTGTGTCATGGTACCGATAGTAGGCATCTACATTCCTCCTTAGGGGCTTGTCTATTTTTAGAGGAAAAGAGATGAGTCCAGACCCCTTTATTGCCGCTAAGATTGTTGATCTCGACTCAGCTAGTGGCATGTATTTCTCGAAGCGGGGACTAAAATTTGC
Organism: Flueggea neowawraea; assembly: GCA_948243855.1. NCBI lineage: Eukaryota > Viridiplantae > Streptophyta > Magnoliopsida > Malpighiales > Phyllanthaceae > Flueggea > Flueggea neowawraea. Next base: position 206 of record CAODLS010181436.1, on the reverse strand, counting down.
TTTCAAGACACTTGACATGTCCTACATCTTGCCTGGCTCAGTCTGAGCCTCTTTCTCCTTTCTCTTATTCTCCGTGTCCTCCCAAGTTACCACAATCTACATAACCACAGCCTGCAAGATGTACTTGTTGGCCCGCATGAAGAGGTCTTCCAAAGTTTTCGATTGGTCTAGGGACAATGAATCTTGTAGTTGTACCGATTGTGTCC
>CAODLS010181339.1:0-11379 GCA_948243855.1 Flueggea neowawraea | reverse complement strand
TTTATTAAGATGGAGGACAGGAACACCTGTCCATGGAATACTTTCGGTTCCAAGGTTCGAGCTACTGCTCCTAATACTCATGCTACCTTTTATCTCTCAGTCTTCAGCGTTTGTTATAAGAGGTGAGAAGATGCAGATATGATTGCTGATTTGACATCAACTCTTGAAAGTTTAATTAACTGGAGACTCATGTATTAGCAGGTGGCACGAGGGGTGGAATCATCACTGATATGATGTTGCTCACCATCCCGACAGCATTTATTTTATCCAGTTGTCTCTTTCTCGCAATTGCTATCTTGTCTGGAAATTTTGTGCAGTACAAGGAAATGAGGCATTTAGTTGTAAGGGAGGTATGGTACAAAAAGCTGTGGTTCTTCTTCACTGGAAGGCCAGTTACTGGAAAATGGTTTTACAGGGAAGGATTGCCATCATCTTTCCTTCCACGGTTTGGAATTATCTTTGATAATTGCAAAGGTCCTGCACGGTTTGTCTTTGTTGACCAGCATGATCCAACCACACTACCTAAATGGACTGAAAGTAGCCAAAGCGGGATTGAAAGAATGAGATCTGTCAGCTTAGATGACAGCAATGAAGAAACCGAAATTCCCATGTCTATGAGAGTTTTAGGATGTGCTAGATCATCCTACATTCTTATTGACCTCTCAAGAAGAGTAGGTTTAGGAATTATATCTGCAGCCTTTTCATCGCTGGCACCAAGCCAAAGCATTTTCGCATTGGCAGTTACACTGATACAGTTTTTTATCTGTTTATCTTCAGACCATATATCAGAAGGGGATTCCATGTTGTAGAATGCATTTCTTTGTTATGTGAAGCAGGGCTCTTCAGTATATCTGCTGCCACACATACTGACTCGACCGAAGATAGCAATTTAGGATATATCATGCTGTCTCTACACTTCCTAACCTTTATTGCTCAATTGACAAACCAGTGGTATGCTCTTATAGAATGTCTTTTATGTATGCATGGAGTGAAGGTCGCTGCCAAAGGTCTCTTGTTGCCTTTCCTACCAAGAAGGCATTGGTCGAGAATTCTACATTCCTCCAAACCGAAAACAGGACTATCTTCAGCCCCCCCTTTGATTCCAGAAACAGATCTTGAAAGAAGAAATACAAGAGAACCGCGGCCTGACTCGTTCAGTGCAATGACTGCAACATGGGTTCCTGTGCTCAGTCCTAGTCCACCAAGCATTTATGTTACTGGGTCTACAAGTTCTACAATTGCTGCAACGCCTCTTGCCGGTCAGAGAGCAGGGGAAGAAAAAAGGTTAAAACGACATAAAGTAGAGCAGAAGAGAGAGCTTAAGAAGTTGAGGGCACTGGCCAAGGCTAGTTTCTCTGGTGATTCAAAGGATGAAGATTTTGGACAAACATCAGGCTAGTTTCCCAGAATATTCACCTGGCTTTCGGTTTGAAAATTAGATTCTGATGTTTAAACTTAGGTAGAGGAAATGGCTTTCAGATACAGGTTGATCATTTTGTGAACATCCTTTTGTCATTACCTGAAATTTCTTCAATTATTTGCTGTGAATATAAATGAACTTATATTCTGCAGGAACAAATATTCATTCATTGATTCTGTTGCAGGAGCAGCCAGGGTTATGATAACTGACAACCAGTCATTTTTTTCTTTCACAATAACAAAACTAGGCATAAAAAGTAACATTTCACAAAATTGAAGATGAATTTTGATATCTAGCTGGAAATATTATGATCTCAAAGGTTACAATTCACAAGGCCGAAATGTTTCAAAATGCAAAAACAGAAATGCAGGAAAGAAACTGCAGCAGAGAACTAGAAATTCAGCGTGTTCCATATTCAGCATATTCGCCGTAATCAGGCAGATTTTGTCCTCCTTCCCAGGTAAAATCCGAAAACTTATCTCCAACCACCTCTTGCTTTACCTCTGATATAAGCAACCGGTTAAGGCCATGGACGATGAGACTGTTACTGTAATACATGTCGGCAAAAACAAGGGGAACACCATTGAGAACTAGTACATCACCAGATTTGGTCACATTTATCATAAACCCTCCAGAAAATGTCTGCAGTCTAATCCCATCTTTGAATCCTGCCAAATCCCGCCATCTTAGCAATCCAGGAACAACATGTTGGCGAAACATTAAGGCGAAATCAGAAACGTTTTTCGGACTCCCTTCCATTGCTTCATCATCTGGTGCAAAGATTGTCAATGTTGATTGGTTCCTAAACCCGTAAATTTGCACATCAAGAAATGCAGCCATTATGGAATACCCTCTAGACATCAGCAATTCCTTCGCATGGCGAAAAGGACTGACATCATCAAAATCATCAAACACAGAGGATACATTCTCCCTCTGAGATCCATTAATTGCACCAGAAAGATAATTGGGACTAGGAGCTCTTGCCACGGAAGGAGGAACCACCACAGAGGAAAAGTTAAAGAAGTCACTGATTCCGTACACAACAAAAGACCCATCATCGACCAAAGCACTTTCTTGGATCAAAACACCATTAATTGACAATTGGGACGCGAAACCCGGTTGGGAACTAACAATCAAGGGCTGATTCGGCAACAATGTGGGGATTCTTGTCCCTAAAGGCAGAGTCCTGAGGGTTTCAATGGAGAGTCTTGTTGGTGTGATGTGATACAGTAACTGAAGAAGTGAAGGCTGGCCGGAGAGAACAAAAGCCGGGTCCGATGGAGCGAAAATTGTGCCGGAAGAGTCCTCAAGATGGAGACTTTTTGAAGTGATTTCGAGAGTGAGTGCCATGGAGAGATAGCCAGAGGCTGCGAGGACTTCAAGGGCATTGTAGAAGGAGGCGTAGGAGGCCATTGAAGAGGACGAGAAGAGAAGGACTAGTAAGAGGGAGATGGCAATGAAGTTCGCCATTGAAAGAAGTGTTGAAAGATTGGTTCTTGAATCTTGGAAGTTCGTTTCTTGATTCTTGAGTTGGTGTGAAGAGCGTAACAGAAGCGAGTTAACGAAGGCATAAAGAATGTTAAGGCGGCAAAATTGGTTACAGCTTTAGCCAAACAAGAGAAAAATGGTTATTTCTTTCTCTTTTTAATTCTCATTTTCATATTTATCCATATATTTTTTAAAAAAAGAAAAAAAACTCTCTCTTTACATAAAAGATCTAAAAAAATTGTTTATTAATATAAATTTTTATGCACCAAATGTCACTTGAAAAAACAGTAATGATATATTTAATCATTAACTTAATCTTTTACACAATACTCTCACAAACTGTAATCCACATTTATCAAAAATTAAACCACATTCATTCCTAAAAAATTGTGTAAGAAAATCCTGCAACTTTTATTCCAAAAAGAAATATCGGATTTGTTTGGGAAGAGTAGCATGTTTTACAGTCTTTATAACGATTGATCATAATTGTATAATAAATACACAATATGCTAAATACAATGGCTGTCAAACAAGCCCATCAAGCCTCGAGGGGCGGGCTCAGCGGTAATTTCCGAATATTTAACGGAGGACGTTTCGGGTTTGAATCTCGGGGTGGGGCTAAAAAAAACACGCACATCAACATCAAGAAACTTGATAATCTAATCAGTTTCAATTGTGTCAAGACAATAAAACCAGAAAACTATTTAAAAGTCCAGCTTCCAATTCCATTCATGGCCCCTCTCTTCAAGTTCCATATTACCATTCAACTCATTTGACATAGGAGGGTGATATGCCATGTTTGGCTGCAGCGGAAGTTGAAACTGTGGCAGCATTGGTTGCATATAGGAATTGGCATTGTAAAACATTGCATCATTGTTCCTCATCCAGGATAATGGACTAACATAACTCAATCCACTTTGTGGAATGCATTGACCATTGATCGGATTGCCCTTGTTGTGATTGTTCAGCATGTACATCATCAAATCATCCATCAATGGAGCTCTACAAGAACTCTGCACAGATTCAACATGGAATGGCAATCTTCTTGCATAGCCGTTATCGCCACCAATGTTCCTGTCTACCAAGTTTGGATTCAATGGTGAATTTTCAGGGTGGAATCTGACTGCCGGGATTTGAGAGTCCGGCAAACTTCGACCGCCGAAAAACAGAAAGTCAGTGAAAGAACCATTGTAGCCATGTCTCAATTTAGTCATATATTGTGTCCTTAGTTCAACTTTTTTATGCTGATTTTGCTTTAACATTTGAAGCCTTTTAGCAGCAATTTCAAGCTTTTTACTCAACTGAGTAACAAATACCCTTAATTGGGCTTCCAAGAAAGTGTCAATAACTTATGCCATGTATAGAACCTTGCTTTGAAATTCTGTTCCCCAATTCTGAAATCTCTGAATCTACCTTCTTTTTCTTATCAGCAAAATAATCAGAAACATAAGAACATCTTCGAGGATGGTTGCTCCGGATGAACCTGTCGATTATTCGATTAATCTCATCAGGATCCGAAGGCCATGTGTCGGGTCTGAAAGGATGATGACGACAAAGTTGTGGTCCGAAATTAACAATGCAAGCATCAATACCACATAGAATTGACGACTCTGAAATTTTCTTCAGCAAATTTGCTTTCCTCTTACTGTATGTAAGCAGAAGAGCCTTCTCATCCTTTATCAGTTCCATCTTCAGCATTTTCTTCACCATTGCTTGGCCTGATGACAATGGTAACACTCATTATAAATTTACGAGCACTCAATTATACTAGAATCAAAAAAATAATTTAGTTGGGTTGTTTAATCGTTTGGTAACATTTTCATTATTAAACGTTTGATTACGGTGACCAGTACAGAGAAATATAATATGTTTTGCCGTTACAATAAACTACATATTGAACATCGTTAGTTGGAGTAGCATGAACCTTCTCTCTTAATTAGAAGTATCAGTTCCTCTAATTTGAGCAGCGAACATGGAAAATTTTTAGAAACTCCCAAGAAAGTCAGACACTATCCAAAGAAAATTGAATATCCAGTGATTCAATTAAAAAAATCACACAAAGTAAGAAACATGTCTGTTCATATGAACATATATTTACAGAAAGAATATAAAAGAAAAGAAAGTACCTTAATTTTGACGGGTAATCACCGGAAGTAGTAATTATATGTATCAAACACCAGACTTAGTACATGACCTTATATGAAGCATTAGTTAACATTGTAGGGTTTACTTATATAGAAAAAGGTCGAACAAGATGGAAAGCTGCCAATATTTCATCATGTTGGAAAAAAGCGGTTCGTGCCATGACGGATGAATCGAACCGGTCGGTCAATGTGTGAATTAGAACCGTGAACCAAGACCAATTGGTATGTCCAATTAGGTTGGGCTTGAAATGGGCTCATAAGGCCCATTAATTCTAAAAAGCCCATTAAGGGCTTCTATAAATAGAGGTGAGGGTGGAGAAGAAAGTGGTGGTGGAGAAAGTGAAAAAAAAAGGGAAGAAAAAGAGAAGAAGAAAGAAAGAGAGAAAAGGAAAGAAAAGAAAAAAAAGGAGGGAGGGAGAAAAATGTTTCTCCTCTCCCTCATCCTTCCCTCCATATTCCTTTCTCCATCTCTTCGCACCGTGAATTGTTTGTCGATGGTGTCAATCTGTGTGGCATCTAGACTGCGAATGAGTCAAGCACTCCCGTTGACTATCCGACTGTGGTTTGCTCTCGAGACCAATATCGAAATCTGGTCCTACAACTGCTGTTTACTACTATATTTCTACCGGAATTGAAGTATGTAACTTAAACCGTCTATTTTTTATACTGTTTATTTGTTAAATGGGTATTTGATTCTTTCACATCAAGATTCTTTAATTCCTTGAAAAGGAAACAAAATTATATCATATTTTGATTGTATAATTTAGGACAAAAGAGCAAGCATCCGATTGCCTAATTTTTCGGGCCACTAATTAATGTGGTTCAAATTAGTCAGCAAATATTTTAATTTTTTTCAATAATATTTAATTATAAATTAATAATATATTTGAAATTGATCTGATAACAAAGGTCGATGTGATAGAAAGCAAATAAGTTGGACTAAAGGAAAATCTAAATGAGTTCAATTAATAAACTCCAGAGATAGAATTAAAGAAAATATCCTTATTAGTATAAATTTTTTAAAATCGACTCCTTTGTGAGTTAAATTATCGAAGCATTTTTCTGGACATTATTGTATTAATGTTGATGGTGCACTTACTTTACAGCACCGTCGTTCGGCTGTTGGGATTATTGCTAGAGATAAATCAGGTTTTGCTGTTCATGTAAGAAATATCAAATTAGGTTACTGAACTATATGCTATTCTCAGTGGTCTTGAACTTGCCTTGGAGAAGAATTGGTCTCATGTCTCTATTGAATCAGATTCTAGAATGACAGTGGACATTTGCACATTGAGAACGCAATGGAATGGACATTGTCATGCCCTTATTTTTTGGATTCGACATCTTTTGGCCTCAACGGGTATTTAATTTGTATTTCATTCAAAGGGATCTCAATCACTCTGCGGATCAAGTCGCAAAGAATAGTTTGTCTCAGTCTTTTTGGTAAGTATAACTTTCTTCATTTACCTAATCCTTTTATGTCTTTATTTTGATCAGATTTATAGTTATAATTACAGTATTCCTTCACCACAAAAGATGATAATCAGTAATACTTAATGAGGTATCGTCATATTAGGACTTCAGAGTTAATTTCAAAAAAAAAGAGTAGAAAGATGCTACACATGTGACCCAACTAGACGCTCCAAAACAACCCAACTGAGACCTCACGGCAGCTGTACACAATTCCAATCCCCTCCATCCCACCCGTCAATTTAATATAATCACCCCTTAATCTTCTGCCACGTCAGCCTTCCTCCCTCTCATTGCAAATTCAAACCCTGGCGCCAAACGCCTCTCCCGCCTCCTTACCTCTTCAAACACAATTGGTCTCCCAGAAGCTTCCCTCCTACGCCTCCCCGATTTTCCCATAATACCCTCTCACTCTCATCCTATTTTGGTCAATCCCAGTAGAATTCCAAGAATAGCCCTGAGACGAAATTCGATTTCCCCGCTCAAAACCCCTTCTATAAGAGTCAGCACCACCCCGTCCCTCCCTCATCACCCGAATCGAAAACCTCTCTCAACTTCCCAAACTACCCCTACAAAAATGCCTTCTATTCCCTAAGAACCCCTCCTAGCTCCCAACCCCGACCGCTTCTGCATGTTTCCAATCGAGTACCCACAGATATGGGAGATGTACAAGAAAGCCGAGGCCTCCTTCTGGACCGCCCAGGAAGTTGACCTCTCCCAGGACCTCCGCCACTGGAAGAACCTCACCGCCGACGAGAAACACTTTATTACCCAGTATTGTCCTTGAGAACCTCGCTTCCCGCTTCATGAAAGAGGTCCAGGTAGCGGAGGCGCGTGCCTTCTATGGATTCCAGATTGCCATCGAGAATATCCACTCGGAGATGTACAGTCTCCTTCTCGAGACCTACATCAAGGACTCCGCCGATAAGAACCATCTTTTTCGCCCGATCGAGACCGTCCCTTGCGTCGCCAAGAAGGAGGTCTGGGCCCTGAAACGGATCGACGGCTCGGAGAGTTTCGCGGAGAGATTAATCGCGTTTGCTTGCGTGGAAGGGATCTTTTTCTCGGGGAGTTTTTGCGCTATATTCTAGCTAAAAAAGCGGCGGTTAATGCCATGCCTGACCTTCTCGAACGAGTTGATATCGCGAGACGAGGGCTTGCACTGCGACTTCGCGTGTCTATTGTACGATCTCATCAAGAACAAGTTGAGCGAGGAGCTCGTGAAGGACGCGGTGGACATAGAGAGGGTGCGATGCTGCCTTGCGCATTGGTGGGGATGAACGGCGAGTTAATGAGTCAATACATAGAGTTCGTCGCCGATAGGTTGTTGGGTGCACTCTGATACGGCAAATTGTACGGAGTGGCCAACCCCCTCGACTGGATGGAGCTATTTCCTTGCAAGGGAAGACCAACTTCTTCGAGAAGCGAGTCGGGGAGTATCAGAAGGCCGCCGTTATGTCCAGCCTCAACGGTAACGGCGGGACCCATGAGTTTAAGATGGACGAGGACTTTAGTAAATTAGGGCTTGTGGGTCTTCTTTTTTTTATTATGTTTAATGTGGTAGAATTAGTCATTTGTAATTTTTTTTTGCTTTATATGTTTAATTAATTTCCAAAAATTACAGACTTTTTGTAACTTGTGTTTCTCTAATATCGTATAATAATCTAAAGTTTTATTTATTTTTTATTCATTCAAAGAATCTTAATATATGCGAACACTCGAAGTTCCCATAATCCTGACTTTTGTGAGTTTGTGAGAATTATTATTGACCTCAGCAAATTGGACCCATTTGTTGTGAGGACTAGCAAGCTCCACACAAACGAAAATGGAATCCAGAGGAATGCTAACGAGAGAGCAGTTGCTTCATCTCTTCGATCGCTTCTCGGAGCTCACAGCCCAGCCTGGTAATTCTATGGCTTTTCCCCTTTTTGCCCTCGCTTTCTTCATTTTTCCATAGGTATTGTTTGGATTGGTTACTGTCAGATGTGAAGAAGCGGATTGCGGATGCCGCCAAGGACAAACAGGTGATTGTACTCTCTTTTCCTAATGTCATTGGTAGTGAATCTGTTGGTCTGTAATATGGAGAAGATAGGATGGGTTAATGCCGGAAGCTGTAGCTGTAACGACTGAAATACAGGAAGGCATATTTGTGGAGATGGGTATTGGTAATTCTTTTGTTTTGTTTCATAGTTGAGTAGTTATACTGCTTCGAATTGGCACGGCAATGCAATGCTTTGGTTCATTCAAGGATATGAATAATTACCCCGTAGAGTTTACAATTGATAGTGCTGCCTCGAACCAAATTCTTTTTCAGTTTATTCCTTGTTTCAGTTTCAGAATTTGGCTACATTTATTTTATAGACACAAGTCATTCTGACTCGTCAATCAGAAGTCAGAAGTTTTACCTGCAGTTGTCAATTGTGTTGCTTAACTTTGGTGGCTATTCTGATTCTTACATAGCAGCGGGAATTTTTATGTCTGATTATTATGGTTTGCAATACCTGATTGATCTCGCATCTTTAAAACTCTTGTTTCCACAATGCAGATCCGAGGTTCGGTATTTCCTGCTGGGGGAGGTTGAACGTGGTTTATGAGAATGATAATGATTTGATGATCCATTTTTATAAATTTGTAGCTAAGTAAGTTCTCTATATAATTAGTTCTTTTGCTACTGATTTTGCTAGCATGTTCAATAGGCCATCTTTTAGGAATTATTCTTCTCGTCTGAGTGAGCTTTTTGACCTATGGAGAAAGATTATGTGATTTCCTGTGTCATCTATAATAAGTTAAGACAATCCCTTTGTCCTTCATCTTGACCTGTGATTCACCATGTGATAACTCTAGTCTCCGTTAATAGTTCTTAAAAATCCATTCATTTTTCTTTTGCCCTGTCTTTGATGTTTTCTAATACACTACTTCTATTGGTGACAAATTTAACTTCATTCTATTTATGGGATTTTAAATTATGTCTTTCTAACAAGCTGAACGAATTCTGTTAGCTGATAACAGTTTGGGAACAAATTCAGTTTCATGCATCAAAAGGTTTACTTATGCGTGGATAGTATTTTTAGCCATTAACATTATTTATGAAATATTACAAAAATTAAGTATGAAATATTACAAAATTAAGAACTGCACATACATTCATACTCATTCTTATTGTTCTGTTTTTTTGTTTTCACGAAATTTTAGTTTATTTCGTGACGTGGATATTCATTTTATCATATGCTTTCTTCCTTGAGTTGGAAAGAACTGAAATTTTGTCTAGATACTCTTTTAGTTTCCTCATAAACAAATTCTGATCATTTGACTCTTTACTTGAATAATTTGTATGCGGATGAAATGATAGTGAGGAGATGGCCTGTGATGAAGCTGAGGTTGGACCAGATGAATTTGCTGAAAAAATGCATAATCAACAGAAATTACAGGAACAGGTAATGACTATTATTAGCCAGATTTAGGTGTCAATGTTGGTTGGTAATGAATAGGGCATTTAGATGAGCTTTTCCTGCAGCAACTGGAGATGCTGAAGCACATGCGAAAATTTCACCTGAATGACCAATCTGCAATTCTTGAGAAGGTGTGGACCTACTAAATCTAAATGTCTTTCACTTATTTATGTTGATATTGCTGATCGGGATTTTATATTTTGTGGACCTCGGGGCTATTGGAATATTGATCAAAATTCATTACTGGACTCGAAACGATCCAGTTAATGTTCGTTTCTGTCCTATTTCCAATTATATGCAACTGCATGCAAGCAATTATCGAGAAACTTCAACTTCTTGTCCCAGCAATGGGTGTCCTCTAAGATATACTTTTCTTCTGTTGTTCAGTTGCGCCAGCAGATGGAAAAAGAGAATTTTGAAGGTGAGACAACAGTTTTATCAGCACAGCAGATCCAGGAGATTGTCCGTAGGAGGGTCTCACCATTATTTACACCGAGGTAGATTGGCAGTCATCCCATCAGTAATCTTGTCTGATTTTGGCTGGTAATTTGTTGGGGCAAATACTTGTATTATCCAGTGAAATCTCGCTTTAAGTCATCTCATGCTGATTTTGCTTTCACTCTTTATTTATGATTATTGGCGCCAAACAGAAATTAGAGCATCTAAGGAAACAAGGAGGACCAACCCAGTTTTGCAATATTATTCAAGACTAGGTTTATCTTTGTTCATCAAGAATGTGTTAGCTAGCTCAAACCCAGACAGGTCCATATTCAGCTAATGCATTAATAGCAAGAAGAGTTATCATAGATGTTTGGTCCAAGCAATCTGCTTCCACGGCAAGTGGAGATGGCCGAGTTGGTCTAAGGCGCCAGCTGAAGGTTCTGGTCCGAAAGATCATTACAGATGGGTTCATTCATGTTTTTTCTCATTGTCAGAGATTATCCAGTCTTCAATTTATCCACAAAATACATCAAAACCAACAATTTAGATTCAGATCGTCAATTTATCGGTTTATCCACAAAAATCATGAAAACCAACAATTTGTCTCAGTAAAGTGTGGGTGCTAATAGTCTACTTGGCAAGGCACCTCACATATGATTCACATTATCCTCTCCGTTGTCATCAAAAACAGAGTTGACAGTTAAATTGTTCTTTTTCTTTTTTTCATTTTGTTTTTACAATTCGATTTAAGGGTGAAACCATCAGTCACACATAATCACCTCATGTTATTCCAAATTGGATCCTACTTTACTTGATGCCAAAACAGCTGTGAATTTAGCAGAAACTAGAGCCTGCAACGTCACTACCATTGACAGGTGGTATCTCAAAATGCCAAAGCCTCCCTACACCCTTCACCAAATATTTTTTGCACAAAAACTCCTCAGCATATACCCTCTCAACCTTCCTA
>CAODLS010181333.1:0-11804 GCA_948243855.1 Flueggea neowawraea | reverse complement strand
CTTGCTCATTGCCTCTCCTTGGTTTCCAAACGTTCCTAGAGGTAAGATTTCACTTCTAGCACTCCATTTCCTTTCATTTTGTGTATTTTGTTAGGTTGGTTCTTTGAAGAACGTTTTTGAGTTTTTGTTTGGGTTTCGGTTGACTCTTAAATATGTGGAGAATGAGGTTAGATATTGTCATATCTTGGTGGATTAAGGTTAGAAAAACATAGTTGAGCTGGGGTTTGAAGGATTTGATGAGTTCTTTGAATGTGTTAGAGTTTGGACGAATTTGTGAAGAGACTTGATGATTTTGAGTTGTATTGATGAAACCAATTGTAGATTTGTGTTCAGGAGGTTGAATAGAGGTATTGTAGGTGATTGAGAGTGATTTATATCGGTTGAATCAGTGTTAGACGAATTATGAAAATTCGGGGCATGTGTATAACTCGAGTTATATTTTGACTAACTCGAGTAATTTTGTGTGTGTATAACTCGAGTTATAATTTTGATAACTCAAGTTATTTGGGGTGTGTATAACTCGATTTATCACTTTGGCTAACTCGAGTTATCCATAGTTCTGAGTGACCAAATAGTGTAATTTTGGTACTTTGTATATTTTGGGTCTAATTCGCAATGTCTAATAGATTGATGACTAATTTGGAGATTTTAACTACTTGGAGGACTACTAGGACCCTTTGAGGACTAATTGGTAAATTTTGAAAAGTTTGAGGACTAAAGCTTAATTTTACATTGGTTGGGGACCAAACTGTAATTTTACGTAGGTTTTGAATTTTGAGTCGGAAGTGATGGATTCACTTTCGGATTGAATTTTGAGCGACTTTGAGGGTTGCATATGCATGTGCACGTATTTTGGTACAGCCACAATACCAGTGTCTCATACATCATTGTTTCTGATCCGTTATTATTTCTGATGTGTTGTTTCAGCTCAGTTTGATTTCTAAGGTGACCAGAGGTGACCAGCCATCGACCGGCTATCAGTGTTACGGAGTTTGGAAGCTCGACATTCAAGTGAGTGGATGACAGCTTCAGACACATAGGTTGTGTCTCTTCTACTAATATATGTTTTGTTGTGCTATCACCATAGCATGTAAATTGGATTAATTAAAGGATTCGAAATCCTAAAAATTGGGTCTATGTGAGGACTTGTTTGATTAACTTTGTTTCTGGAATTATGAGAATTTTGATAAATGATGAGATATATTTTTGGAAAGTTATTAATATTTTGGAAATATTAATAACACTTGGTTTTTGAAAGATTCTTTGTTTTTGTAAGAAGTTAATTGTTTCTGGAAAGTAACTCAGTTTTTGGTAAATGGGCATTTGCCTGGATTTTTGAATATCTTTTTGAAATAAAGATTTTGTTTCTGAATATATATATATATATATATATATATATATATTTGAATTATGGAATTATTTTGGGAAATCAGTGACTTTGTTTTTGGACTGTGATATATAAGTTATATCTTATATATCTTATTGCTTTTGATATACTGGGTCGCACGACCGATTGTTATTGGATTTAAATTATACTATGTATATGTTTTGGAGACGTGACACATTTGTTATGGGGTTCGTAGCATTTGATATACCAAGGATTGTTATACCCAGCTACCAGGATTGTCGGTAGCCATGTGTCCTGATCAGACGTATGATTTGTTATTGGATTAGTGACAGAGTCCACAATCATTATTGAGATGGTAAAGTGACACAGATCACACCACGATTTTTATTGTTACCGGTCCCTTATCCGTGGTATATGTTTTTGACTGATATCTACGAGATATGTTTTGAATTTGAAAACAATAATAATAATAATAATATTATGCCTATGTGGTGAAACTTTGTTTTTGAAATTTCTAGCAAGGCTAGAGAGGTTTTTGAACTTTGAACTGGAGTTTTCGATAAAAGATAAAAAGGGTTCTTGATTTCTCAAATCTTTGGTAGAAATTTAAAAAGGGTTTACTTTGAAATCCTCGATAAGGATAAATGATTTCTGGAAAGGTTATGTTTTGTTTTTGGAAAACACATTAGCTTGATAAACTTTGAAACTATTCTGAAAAGATTTTGGTTTAGTTTTTGAAGGTTTTCGTGCATGTTGTTTGCTTTGATTGCGAATGATTAAACGGTTTTGAATCACTATTATGTATGTAGCGTGTATACATATATATACATCCTGTTGTATACGTGCATGTGGTAATTTTCCAAAGGTTTTCAAAACAGGCTTTGTGAGGCACGTATGAGGCAATCTGGAGTGTTGTCTCTCACTGGGTTTCACCCCCTTTTCTTTGTTTTGTCCCTGTGTTTCATCATCGTGCAGGTGATCCTTGAGGACAGTAATCTTTGGCATTTGATGCTCAGTGAGGTAGTTTGGCGTTGTGGTCAGTGCCCTTCGTTCGGGCCCCATTTGTATGATTTTTTAGAGGCTCCACATCGGGTTTCTGTGAAAATTGTTATTGTTTTCGTTAACATTTTTGTTATCGTTTTTGGTTATTTCAAATGTTTAATTTGAAATATTTTCCGCACTTAATATTGTATATATATTTGTTTTGTTAAATGAGGATTCAACCTTTATTTGGTTTTATTATTTTATTAAAAATATGATTTTGGGTAATAGTTCTGTATATTGAGGCTTGTGCGAGATGGGCTAGGCTCCCATAGACAGTTCGCCTTGTACGCCGGTCATGGTCCCGGGAATGGGTCGTGACACTTTTGGAGGTCAACAGGCTCGTGGTCAAGTTATCCAGTCTAAGCCAAAGCACAGACATCTGACAGGAGGTCAGAGTTAGAGTACTCAGTGCCACAGTGTGACTCAACTAGCTAAATGTGCCGGATATTGGAGCAGAGGTCAGAGTTTTAGGAGCATCCTTTCACCTTGTGATACTTGTGGTAAGTGGCACTCTGGAACTTGTACCAGGGTGACAGATAACTATTTATACTGTCGACATCTGGGGCACAAGATAGCACAGTGTCCTTTAAAGCTGGGTATAGGAATTCAGGCTAGGCAATCTACAGTAGAAGGTTCAAATTCTATTAGTATGATTATTGGTAGGGGAGCTGGTAGAGGTTCAGAAGGTCATGGTTCTTTCAGACTAGGAGATGGAGTAGCAGTTCGTGGTTAGGCCACACAGAGTGCTCCCACTAGAGGACAGGCTCGGGTATATCATTTGACATGACAGGAAGCGCAGGCTTCTAATGCTACGATGACTAGTACGCTGTCTATATCTGGGACTTCTGCTTATGCACTATTTGATTTTGGTGCATCACATTCATTTGTTACATCATATTTTTTTGAACATGCTAGGTCAATAGTGCATCCTTTGGGTAAATTGTTAGAGGTTCCATCACCTTTGGGTAGTAAGATCTTAGTTCATTCTGAAGTCTAAGGTTGCATGATTGCCTTTAATGGACACAAGTTGATCGCTGATCTTACAGTATTAGACATTGGGGAGTTTGATGTGATATTCAGCACGAATTATCTTTCGACTTGGCACACTACCTTGGATTGTTTAACAAAGAGAGTATATTTTTTACCACCAATCCAGAATTAATTCTGTTATCACGGTGAGCAAGACAGTGTTGTTTAGGGCTATGTATAAGCTATTAGAGTGGAAAAGATGTTCAGTTGAGGATGTCAGGCGTATTTGACTTTTGAAGTGACTAAATCTGAAAGATTCAAGCTAAAAGTGGAAGACGTACCAATGGTACAAGAATTTACTGATTTGTTTCCTAAGGAGTTACTTGGGCTTCCACTAGATCACGAGATTGAATTCGCGATTGAAGTACAATTGGGTGTTGATTCGATATCGATTCCATTGTATTAGATTGCCCCAGCAGAGTTAAAAGAGTTGGAGACTCAGTTGAGAGAATTGTTAGATAAGGATTTTATTCAACCGATTGTCTTACCTTGGGGAGCTCTAGTGTTATTTGTTAAGAAGAAGGATGGAAACCTTAGAATGTGTATCGATTATCATCATCTTAATAAAGTGACGGTGAAGAACCGATATCCTCTTTCGAGGATAAATGATCTATTTGGCCAGTTGCAGGGTGTGCAATGATTTTCTGAGATCGACTTAAGGTTGAGTTATCGTCAGTTAGGGATCAGAAGAGAGGATATTTCGAAGACAACATTCTGGATTAGGTATGGTCATTATGAGTTCTTAGTAATGTTGTTTGGTTTGACTAACGCACTAGTGACATTTATGGACTTAATAAACAGAGTATTTAGACCATATCTAGATCCGTTTGTTATTGTCTTTGTCGATGACATCTTAATATATTCAGAGAGTAGGGAGGAGCATCAAGATCACTTGAGGTTGATTTTACAGACTTTGAGAGAACATAAACTTTATGCTAAGTTCTCCAAGTACGAGTTTTGACTTGAACAAGTGGCATTTCTAAGACACATGGTGTCTGGAGATGGCATTATGGTTGATCCGAAGAAAGTAGAGGTAATACTCCAGTGGGAGAGGCCTAAGACTGTTACAAAGATTCAGAATTTTCTGGATATGGCTGGGTGAGATTTATCCAAAATTTTTCTATAATTGCAGCTCCTATGACCTAATTGACTAAAAAAGAAGTTAAATTTGTTTGTTCTGAAAGATATGAGGAGAGTTTCCAGAAACTGGAGGAATGTTTAATGAGTGCACTAGTATTGGATTTACCATCAAGCTTTAGACGTTTCGCAGTATATTGTGATGCATCCTGTCACACCCTAACCTATCATATAACCTTTCTATAATATGAAATTATATTTATAAATATGAATTCATGCAGATCCTTCATATCCAAATGTATACATATAATTTTTTTTTTACAAAACTTGTAAACAAATTTAACAATAATGCAAATAACACTCATCGTTTCGTCCCAAAATTATATGTACAATGATAGCATAATGCAGATGAGAGAGAGTATGGGACCCAACCGAATGACCCATGCTCCATATATATAAGTCAATCAGCCCCACGCTTGATCAACTTCCAAAAGTGTATATGCTAAAAACCTGAAAAAATATTAGCGATTTATATGAGTTGCTACTCAATGAGAGAAAATATCATTAGTAAATCCACAATATATAGCATCTGCATCAAATTATATATATTAATCATACATTATGCAACTATGCAAGTGAATTCAATTCCAATTTTATTTTGGATCTTGGCCAGAACATGATAAGCCTCAACCCAGGTCTGATACGATTCGATAAACGATGGAGACATATAGTCTTAAAAATGATACGATGACCATCTGGCAAATGATATACGATGGACACTTAAAGTCATAATATATGTCAGATAACAATGGAGACATAAAGTCTAATAAAAGATAACGATGGAGAACTTAAACATGTTGGCTAAGTTTGCCTTTTAAGTCCAGAGTGCAAATGTCATGCCACCAATACAATTTTCAATCAATATATACATATTTACGATAACGATAATGATAAATCATTACATATCAGCATATCTCCGATAACGATAAACCCAATCAAATAAAATATTCATATTATACGATAAGCCATATCTAATAACATTAGGCGGTATCTTGTAGCATTTACTCACAACAAGTTCACAAATAATTCAAAGCACATACGCTTTTCACCTATATGTTTCATCAAGCATTTCCAAAATTCACACATGTAGTCCAGGAACATCACATATACACGTATCATAAAATCATCAAGTTTGACACATTTAAAACATATAGCAAGCAAGTGGAGCCACCTCTACTTTCTACTCACCTGTGCCTCCGATATACATGTCAAATACTAATAACTTCTAGTTTTCCAATATACTAGTAATTGGGTCCTCTAGATCTATATAATATTAAAAATTACGTTTATCAATATAAAATACACTTTCTGCAAAATTATAAATTAGTCCATTAAACATAAATTTGTTTCAATTTAGTCCTTATATCTTAGCGAATAACTCGATTCTTTGAATTTATTTATTGTATAAATCAATCGCATCTATAACCTATAAACAATTGTTCTCATTCTCTTTTTGGTGTTCTGTTTTATGAAGCTTCAGTTTCGGTCCTTATCGTTGAAAATTCATCAAAACAGTCCTTATACTTAATGCTTTATGTTATTCAGCTAAGATAGCCTTTCATATTTTCAACATATCTAAAGCTCCAGGTTTCTAAAGAACTTAAAATAAATTTTCCATGAAAGCAGACATATGTAGCTTTATGTGCATATAAAATATGAATCCTAATTAAACTTATAGAGTTTATAATGAATTTTTGAATTCAGGCCTAATGCTGTCAGGTTTCTACTTTAGGACATATTTGACATCACATAGTGTATTAACCATAATGCATTCATTTTAGCACCAAATTGCGATATACAAATTGATTGTGGAACTAGACACATGTATATTTCTAATGGTATAAATAAAGTTGTCCAATGATATCTACACAAGGTGCAATAAATTTATCAATCCAAACTAGAGGCTGGAACAGGGCAGATAGCCTTAGGCTTTGTTTTTTATTCGTGGTTTCATCTTTTCAAATCAAAATCCTGAAGGGTTTGTTTGTTTAAAACTAGATTCACATACCCCTATTTTTGAAAAATAACAAAGGCTAATTCAAACTACCAAAATCTCAGTGGAATTTATAACTAAACCTAGAATCAAATGCTACTGAATGGAGCAATAAGTCTGACCATCCACAGTTAAACAAGTATAACTCCATACACATGGATTTAAGGGGATCCATTTTATATACAGTTAGAAGACGTGTATCTACCACTTTCATGTTTTAGATGTTTCCAAATGAAGTCCTTAAGGTTTCCCAAATCGTCATACAAGCATACTGTTCCTACTGAATCTGTAAACAGGGCAGTTCACACTATTTTGACCATAAATATAACAATAAGTATAATTAAGCAAAACTGTTTTACATAAATTTATAGGACACATAAATATACAAGTTTCATTCTTTTCATTTTTTGAAATTCCATCTCTAACAATTTCAAAAATTTAAAGCAAACAGACTGATATCAGGAGTTATTACGAGTTCAGGTGTAGCTTGCTTTGTTCAAGCCTTTCTTGAGAGAAATTGATGATTAATTGTGTGATGGTTCTTCTAGACAGAGTTTTGGGATGTAAAGGTTGATTTTTCTTCTGAGTTTTGGGAAGAAAGAGTGCACAAAACGGACAAATGGGTCTTTGTATAGATGGGAATGAAAAGTTGAGTCAAATGAATTCGTTCTATGTTCATCTTAGTAATGATTAATATTGACAAATTTTCTGTGTGTGCAGGTGTGATGATGAGCCCAAAAATCATGTGGAAGATTTTGGGGACGTAGAACATGTTGGGAAATTAATTGGATTGACTTTTGTTTATACTTAGACAAACTATTTTTAACTTTACCCTATTGCTTTGATTCCATTCCTTTTGGTCCCTCACTTATACTTGGTTCACATATTTTATTGGAGACTTTAATCTTTTTAGTCCTATTTGATATACATTTAGAGTAAGATTTCAACTCTAATAGTAAATTCAATACTATAATTTTAATTGATATTTATAGTGGCTATACCGTTGTACCTAATAACTGTTTTCTAACTATTTTCTTAATAATATATTCCTAAATTATTTTTTTTTGTAATAGATTTAATCCTAAATTTTATATAACAATCTCTAAATAATGGAAATGCATAATGCAACACATGTATGAATATATCTATGCAATGCATGGGTATTTTAGAGTTGGGGTCTCACACATCCAAAGTTGGCTTAGGTTGTGTATTGATGCAATATGGCAGGATGATCGCCTATGCATCAAGACAACTTAAGAAGTACGAATAGAATTATCTGAGGCGTAAACTGCAGGAAGAATTGGGTAATCGACTAATTTTCAGTACTGTTTTTCATCCACAGACTATTGGACAATCCAAGCATATGATTCAGACTTTGGAGGATTTATTGAGAGCATGCACTCTGGATTTTGCTAAGAGTTGGGATTTCCATTTGCCTCCGATAGATTTTGCATATAATAACTCGTACAATTTGAATATCAATATGGCACCATATGAGGTAATGTATGGCAGAAAGTGTAGATCTCCTTTATGTTGGGTCGAGGCCGGTGAAAAGAACTTTTAGGGTCAAACCTTATTTTGGAGACTACAAAAAATGTCAGGTTAATACGTCGGTGGATTAGACTGCACATAGTCATTAGAAGAGTTACGTTGATCCGAAACGTAAACATTTAGAGTTTTCAGTTGGAGACCATGTATTTCTTAAGGTATCACCTATGAAAAGTGTTATGAGATTTGGGAAGAAGGGTAAGTTGAGCCTGATATACATTGGTCCATTTGAGATTATTGACCGTGTTGGAGCCGTTGCTTATGAATAGACATTATTGCCTCAATTTGTTTTAGTACATCTAGTGTTTCATATTTCACTTTTGAGAAAGTATATCTCTAATCCGTCACTTGTTCAAGCACCTCAGTCGGTTGAGATTAGGCCCAACTTTTCTTATGACGAGACTCTAGTAAGGATTGTTGATCGGCAAGTCAAGAGACTCCAGAATAAGGAGATAGCATTAGTGAAAGTGATTTGGAGGCATCATTCAATTGAAGAGGCCACTTGGGAGGCCGAGGATGAGATACGACACAGATATTTGCACATGTTTGATTATGCTGATGCTTAGTTCAGTATCTTCTGTAATTGTTATCTATATTTTTTGCATTTCTTTTATATGTATACATATTGATATCCTTGAGAGTTAGACACAATAGAATGATAGTTAGATTTTCTGTAATTGTTATAGATTTCTTTTGGAATTATATATTATTATTTTGAGGTTATTCTGAGGTTTTGGAGACTTAGGTTAGTTTTAATTTCTCATCTGATTTGTATGAAAATTCGAGCACAAATTTCTTTTGAAGAAGGAAGTATATAAAGACCTGTTCATTTTTAGTCGATCTATCAAATAGTTTTATGGATTTCTTTGAAAGAAGTTTAAGTTGCTCGAGTAAAATGAGTTGTAATTCAAGTAAAATGAGGCTTACTCGAGTTAAATACAGGATTACTCGAGTTCTAGGGGTGTCAGTTTACTCGAGTAAACGAGGCTCTAACTCAAGTTAACAAGTGGATAACTCGAGTCAATTGACTTTCTGGGCAAGCGGTGCAGCCGGTTATTCGACTTTAAGTACAATTTCTTCGATCTGCTTGATTATTTTTCACCTTCAGAACATTTCTTTAAACCCCAGAAATATTTCCCTTCTATTCTTTTTTCTTCTTTGATAATCTTTTAAAGGATTTGAAGTAGGAATCATTTCTCTTGTTTGGTTCTTGTTCTTAAGTTCATGTAGCATCTTTGGAATGTAAAATTCGTGGCTGTAATTAGTTGTTTGTGGACGTGAGTGGGTCTGAGACTCTAATACTCGATGATATGGATCAAATTAGGTTGCTTTGTATTGGATTGAGCTTAGTTTGATATTGAAATGGTTGAATTAAGCGAGAACATAAGAAAAGGATGGATTTTTATATATTTAAGGTCTATTGGAGTTATACTTGATGATTTATAAAGTTCTAATGTTTGATAAATATTGATAGAGCGTTAATTTAGATAAATAGACTTGATTCAAAACATTTGGAGTCGATTAAATAGCGATTCTGGAGATTGGACGAATTTTGGATTTTGGGTAAGCGTCTTACTTGAGTTAACAAGATTTTTAAATCGAGTAAGTTGTGTATGTGTCTAACTTGAGTAAGCAAATAGGATAACTCGAGTAAGAAGTGTATCCGAGAGACTAAAAGTGTAATTTTTATATTTTGATTATTTGGAGGACTAATATTGATATTTTTTATATTTTGAGGATTAAATTGATATTTTCTAACATTTGGGAACTAATTTGATATTTTGATAAGTTGTAATTTTATGTAGATTCCAATTTTTTAGCCGATAGCGATAGATCTTTGATCGAAATAGGTTATTTGGTACCAATCAAGTGTTTGCATCTGCATTTGCATTTCATACATTATGTACTGCCACAGTACCAATATTATATTTCGATTTATCTATGTTTGTTTCACCTTCTTGTACTTGTCATCGAGACCAGGGTCAGCCCTTACTAGTGGTACATGATTGGTCTATCTTTGGACTCCAGGTGAGTGTAGTAGTAGCTTTAGACACTTAGGCCGTGTCTTTTGAAATTATATTATTTTTACTATGCTGGGATATTATCGAAAATTTGATTAATTAACGGTTTGGCTAATTTAAAACCAGTTATATGATAAAATGGTTTTTTGTATTTATGAAACTATAATATATCAGTTTTCTGATTTCATACTCTGATATGTCTGCTCGTTTGTTATGGATTATATATATTTTTTTATATATTCTGGAATGGGAGGCCTAGCTACGGGATACATAGTCTTTGGTATACCAATGTTCTGGGAAGGCTCTTGTTAACCGAGGTGTGTTCAGCCAGACACACTTATTTTAGTGACACAGTCACTCTTGTATCTAGATTTATTTCGGATCATGTTATCTAGTGGCATAGCCACTCCTATATCTAGTCCCATTATCCGATCCTGTTATATATATATATATATATATATATATATATATATATTTCGATAATATCATTACCTGATCGTATGTTGTTTGCTTTGATTGCTAATGTTTTGGAAATTTTTTGGAAACACTACTATTTGTACATGTATATTTGATTATATCTATACATTTGCGGTATGTTCTGTTGGAATTCGCGGTTTGTTTATGACATTCATAAGTAATCATGGCAGTGGAAATAACAAAAAATTTATGCCTTGAATTCCCCCGATGACCCATACACATCAACATATATAATTAGGGTTAGAATATATACCTTAGATCCAATGCTCGAAAGTTTGGTTGTGTGAGATGTTGGTGTAGTTTTTAGTATTAAACCCCAAACCACCCTTTGTTTCTCACATTGCCTTTGCGCGAATGTGTTTAGAGGTATCCATACAAATGAACTGACCTTAGATCAGTGGAGTGTACTAGCACATTTTTAGAATCTCTATTCTAAAGTTCACAAAATAATTTTCTCTCTTTGAATGTGGCACTCTTAATTTTGGTTATGCCTTGGAATCAATTGAATGACAAGGTGTGCATCCTATTTATAGGCATATGAGGAGACCTAAATATGGCATACTATTGAGGCCGAAATCCCTTTTCTTGCCCTCCTAGAATCGGTTTCTTCCTATGTTGGAAGAGGTGTGCCAAATTTCTTTTCCTAGTCACACTAGGATTTGCATTTCTTGTCGTACAAGAATAAATACTTCCTAATTAATTTTGTCACATACTAATTAGGATTTTATTTTCCTTGTTACACAAGAATAAAACTCTTAATTAGTCATGGACTCCTAATTAGTAAATGCATGTGCCGAAATTCTCTTTGTCACACAAGAAAAGTGATTCCTAAAAAATAGGAAGAGAATGCTGAATTTCTCCATCCCTTTTTTAGGTTTATTGTGCTGAATTTTCCATACTCCTAATTAGATTAGGTTTGGCTGAAATTCACATGGGTTTATTTAATGTTATTGGGCTTTTAATTATATGATACATGACCATAAAATAAATCACTCATGAGCCAAATT
The DNA here is from genome assembly GCA_948243855.1 of Flueggea neowawraea. NCBI lineage: Eukaryota > Viridiplantae > Streptophyta > Magnoliopsida > Malpighiales > Phyllanthaceae > Flueggea > Flueggea neowawraea. Next base: position 200 of record CAODLS010181333.1, on the reverse strand, counting down.
AAATAATTACAACCACTATAATTGATGATTCATATTAAAAGCTCATTACATTAATGAACTATGTATTAAATCTTATTTAACACATAAATTATAAAACCCTGAATCATCATTATTAATCAATTAATCATCTTAATAATTCAATCACCACAAAGAGAGAACATTTGTAACCAATCAAATTCGTTCTTGTGTGTGACCCAATA
>CAODLS010181330.1:0-17534 GCA_948243855.1 Flueggea neowawraea | reverse complement strand
AAGTCTACCTATAAATAGAGGTATGCACTTCAGAGACAAATAGAGATCGCATTGAGAGTGTGTCCAAGCTTTGCTAATTTTATTCTTGACTTTCTCTCTCTAAGTGTTTTCAAGTTCTTACACCACAACTAAGTTTTTGTGTTGCTATTTGCTTTGAGAGTTGGTGTGAGAATATCATTCTCGTTCTGTTAAACCTTTTGTAATCAATCTTTGGTTGTAAAGCTTGTGGCAAGAATAGATTTGCTTGTTTGTTGCTTTTGAAAAAACAAGTGGTTGTTGGTTTTCTTTTTGAGCCAGTTAAAAACAAGTGGTTGTAAAGGTTTTCTTGTGAGCCTGAAAAATAAGAGGTTGTAACGGTTTGTCTCCACCTACAAGTGAGAAAGAGATAGTGGATTAAAATTCTCTAGTTTAGGTTAGAGGAGTGGGCGTAGGTCAATGAGGATCGAATCACTATAAATCTTGGATTTGTTTTCTCTATCCTTTACTTATTTTCATTTCAGTTTCTGAGGTCGTATGTGTTGGATTGAGCTACTAATTTTTAGTTTTTTCAAAATATTACAAAAAGTTTTAAAAAGCTTTTATACATAGAAAAAAAATCCAATTCACCCCCTTTTGAATTGTCATATTGGGATTACACCAATTTTGTGACTGATAGAATATTTTTGCAACTTTAGGTGTGTATTTTACATAAAAACATAACCATCATCCATATGCAATTGTTGCTAGGGTTTTGAAACCTTAGTCATCATCGCATCTCCTATCACCTTGTCCATTCTTGTAGTCATTCTTCTTTCTCTTCGTCACATGTTGGAGTAAAGGCGTGATGGAGAGAACTCATCCACCATCCTTTCTCAATTTCAAATCATGAATCATTGGCATCTTTCTTTAGTCTAATCGCAACAAAGATCTGAAGAGAGTTGGAGAGAGAATAAGAAAGTGAGTAACAAAGAGGGAGAGAGGGAGCTAGAACAAAGTTAGAGGTGATGGTAGAGGCAAAGAGAAAGAGAGCAGAGAGAAAATGAGGACAAAATTAAAAAACTAAATAAAAAGTGGCATGTGGGATATTATTTTCAAAGAGATTGCATTTGATAAAGCTTCTAAACTTGTGGTGGTATTTGGGAAAGAAGCAAAAAAGTTGTTGGTCACATGTAGTGTAGTGTAGTTTCTACTTTTTCTTTTGATTAACTTGATAAAATATATAGATGAAATTTCACATAATGTCATTTAGAGACCTTAGAAATGCAAATTTACCGACAATCTCATTCTATTTTTACAAATAGGATATTTTTAAAAATATTCACAAAATTAACACTTTTTTCTAGATGTTTATCTCCTATCTCTTCACAATTTTCCATCTTTCTCTCTCTCTCTCAATCTGTTCTCCCTCACTCGCTCTCTCTTTCTCTTCTCCTCCATCGATAGTGGTTCCTGTCAGTTTCTTTCTCTCTCGACGACGATTTTTTTATCTTTCGATCTCTACCATTGTCGCTTTCGACGACGAATCCTCCTCCTCCATCAATTTATTTCTATCTCTCTCTCTCTACAACAGTTTCTTTCTCTTGCAATCTCTGCCATTACCATTCTCTCTCGCTCTTGATATGGCGTTGAGGATGTTAGGAATTTGCATTGTGGACAAGCAGGAGGAGTGTTGAGGGGAATAGATGCATGCATGTGACAATGACTATTACTAAACTGCATGTGACGCTTAGCCTTTCTCTTCCGCTAGTCAAAGTGGATTAATATGTGATTACTACAAGAAAACCTCTACCTTTGTGTGACATGTTGACTCAACTGTACCTAACTTGGGCTACCCCTTTGTTACTTTGCAAATGTTGTTGGTTCTACAAGAGCACGGGTTGCACGAGTACTATATAAATTATCATTCCCACGAGAACTATGTTGTATCCACCAATTGACTTAGTTTCAATTTGATTAAGATTCACAAACTAAAGATGAAATATGTAAATCTAGCAAGAATTTGATAGCAAAAAAAAAGAATTGAAATAACTAGAAACTTAAGGAAATTAATCAAGGTATAATAGTATAGGAATTAACGTTATCCACATCCCCTCTTTGTCTCTCTAATGGGTTCAATACTATTGTCCCAAGATGGCAATCCAAGAGGGGGGATGAATTGGATTTCTTATAATTATTGCAAGCTTTTCCAACTCTTTTCAAAGTACATAATCAAAATAGTGAACTAAGCAATAAGAACAAAGATCACAATTGACCAATTCACAAATAAGATAGACAATAAGATAGCAATGAATGTAAAGAGTTAAGCGAAGAGAGATTCAAGCCATCAATTTATAGTGGTTCGGTCCTCCTTGACCTATGTCATCTCCTTAAGCCAAGCTCGAGGGTTTGAATCCACTATCTCCTCACTTTCAGGGCGAAGGCAAGCATTTGTACAACACCCCCTATTTTTTGAGATCACAAGGAACATTTACACCTTCTAGTTTTTCACGGATTTGACTAGAAAACCTTTACAGCCACTAGTTTTTAACATGTTCTACTAGCAAATTAGTATAACTTCTGGCTTTTACGGGCTAAACTGGAGAACTTATATAAAACTCCTACAAATGATGAAGTACACTGAGTTACAACATATACAAACTCAGTACAATGACTTTCACACCACCTTTAATGTGTTTTCAAGTAGAGTGAGTGTGTAGACAATGAATAAGCAATAGAAAAGAGCAAGAGTGTAAAAAATGAGGGCCAAAGATTTTCTCAAAGATTCTCAACGTTTCTCTTCAAGATTCTTGTTGTTCTTTTGTAAAGTATGCTTATTTATAGCCAAAAGAGGTCCATTTTACCATTGTATGAAGTGGAGAGACATTGTGCAGTGATTACTAACCGTTGTGGAAAGTGTCTCAAATTCCAGCTCTTGTCAGAACAGCTTTTATGTACGTTAAACTTTGCTTGTGTGCGTTATTGTGCTCGTGCGTGTGTAATATTTCTTCCAATGCTAAAGTAGAGTGCATAACGTGTTATTCTTAGCATTCCCGAGAGCTATCTCCATTGTCAACATCCTTTTATTACGTACATAACCATCATTGCATGCACAAGCTTTTTCTAAACTTTGTGTGTTATGCACAACTTCTGACATTCAATGATGATTGGAAGATTTGAATTCATACCTAATGTGTCAATCAACTTTGAAAATCTTGTTGCACTTTATGCATCTGTTTCTTGTGTGCATAATTAATTGTTGCGTGCTCAACAATGTTCTAACTGCTCAAGCTTTGCATGCCTAGACAAATGCTTAGCATACGTTCATCATATTGATTGCCCCGCTAACTTGCACATACTTCATTTCTTTCTTTTCTTACATTTGTAACCATCTATTACGTGAACAAGTAGGGTTGACAATTTTGTAGACGACTCGATACGAAGTTAAAAGGATTTAGGTTTCATATAAACGGGTTCGGAACCTGTTTATGACACACACAAAAATGAGCTTAATCGGGTTCAACCCATTTAACCCGTTTAACATAATCGGGTTAAACGGGTTAACATGTTACCTGACCCGTTTACGACCCCCTTACGACACGTTTAACAAACCTTAAATAAAAGCTCAATTTTTTTCATTCTCTCCTCACTTGCACTACCGCTGCACCTCTCTCTCCTCCTCACTCATACTCCGGGACTCATCCTTGTAGAAGTTACTGATCAAGGATAGGCCAGCTACGGTAGTGAACTTTCTCTCTTGTTTTTTGGTCATGTTGAATGAGTGCAAGCATTTGTTTGAGATTGGATTAACTGGTTAATTAGTGGCGAAATGCAGAAGTTTTCTTCTTGGTTTTTAATAAAATTGTTGTTAGAAGGCTTGTTAGATTTATATTTAGAAATTGGATTTTGTTAAAATTTTTAATGTTTTCTTGTTTTTATAACTGAAATACTACGCATAATCTTGTTTGATGGAAATTGAATTGAAGAAAAAAAAACTGAAAAGAAACAGTGTTTATTAATCTATTCCTTGCTTATTTTAATTTAATGGAACTTGTTGGTTAAAGCTAATTTTTGATCCTTCTGTGCAATTGAAATGAATTGCGTTGTGATTTATATGCTAACTGAAGTGAAGCCTATCAAGTACTTATCTAACTACCTTATGCTATGGAACAATCCTGTTTAAGCTTATTATTGTTTTTGACTGGAATTAATTTTTTCTTTCATTGTTATTCTTTGAAGTCTTGTTAATTTCTTTCTGAAATGAAAAATTAAATAAACATCAGTATAGGTGGATGTGATCTAATGTTGTTTGCGATGCTTAACAATAGATCTCAAATTCTCAACTTCTGATGAGATCTTAGATTATGCAATTGATAAAAACTTTATTATACTTGGATCAGATAAGACAACTCGTCAAAATTGATCTATGCTACTTGCAATGTGTGCATTATATTTTGTTTGGTTGTTTATTCATTATTGTGTCTTGAAGAAATTTTATTAAGCTGCAATTACATCGTCATACCCTGCTTTTTTATAGGATGAAATTGTTCACTCTCGAAAATATAAGGAAGTCATGCTATATCCTTTAATGGATCATCCAAACAAAAAGTTTGAAACAAATATGCTACCCCTTCCGCAGATTGCCTCTGCATCAACACCTTCCTCAGACAAAATGAACATTGCTCAATGCTCTTTGAATGACGAATTGTTCGGTGTCAAGCCTGTAAATCTATTGCCTTCCATGCAAAAATGGTCTCAAGGAGTTCATTCTCAAGTATTTTCTTCTCCTCCAACTGTTGATCCTCTCCCACCTCGGAGGCGTAAACCTTGCTATGGTTAGCTTAGCAGTGATGATGAGGAAGAGCCAGATCCTTTGTCTCTAGTACCAGCTACTCAATTACCGCCACAACACTCTGTTGCTCAATTTTGTTCACTGTCCGGAAGTTCAAGTTTAGTAGGTTCTAAATGATTCCTGCTATGTTAACATGAAATATTTAATTTATTATTCTTATTATATGTATATATTGCATTATATCGGTGCAAGGAAAAAAGATATAAAGATTATTATTAATAATAATATATATGTTTATGGAGAATTAAATTTATTTAAAAAGATTGTTTCATGTTTTATGTTAGGAATTATAACTTTTTAATGAACTTTGTAATTTTATTTTTTTGTATTTAATTGACCTTTATTTAGAATATTATTGTGTTGGTGGATATTATACATGAATATTTATTATTTTAGTTGAAGTTATTTTAGTGTTAATTGTATATTTATGTATTATAAATGGGTTAAACATGTCTTATCATGTAACCTGTGACACGTGACATGTTAACAATACATGGGTGGTGTCGTGTAACCCATTTAAAATTCGTATTGTGTTCGGGTTGGCCATAAACGGGTTCGGGTCATAAACGGGTCAACCAGTTTAACCTTAAACTGGTTCGGTCATAAACGGGTTGACCCGTTTACACCCAACTCGACCCGACCCCAATTGACATCCCTATGCACAAGCAAAATGTTAAGTGAGTAAGAATTATTAGGTGTGTAAGTTACCTTAGCATTGATTCTCTGGTTTGCTTCTGTTTGTATTCTGAGTTTTTTTTCCAAAGTATATTACAGACATAACATCGACATTTGCATGCATTATATTTTACTTGCGTGCGCAAGTTTTGTTGCATGCACAATTATCAGACTTTGGTTGTTTTTGCCTTGATTTCTATTTTGGTATTTGAGCATGTTACGTGTATGTTCTGGATAGTTGTGTGCCCAACTGATTTGTTGCATACCTTAGTTTCTTCAGTGAATGTAAGACTTGTGTTCTTCTTCTTTCATGTTTGCACATCATCAAACTCTCAGGTATGAACATTTTTCAACAAATACAACTAAGGCTGTAGACATTCAACGATGTTAGTTATTTTGTTCTCAAGCAACAACTAAACTATCAAATTGAAGAAATAAGAGTGAAATTATAGCCTCTCAACTAATAATTTCAACCCAAATCACTTCAATTGACTCTTTTAAACAATCTTTCAAGCAATTAATCAACAATCATGATTTCACAATAATTATCAATTAACTCAATGTTTTTAAGTCTATTATGTAACAATTCTCATTGAAACATAATACAAATCATCTAATTCAAATCTCTCAATTGTAATTAGAGCAAGAAGAACAATAAAATCATATAGATAATATTAAACCCAAAAGATTAACATCAAAAAGATGTTTCCAGAGTTAATTCCTAATGAAAATCTAGCAATCCATCACCATGATTGAAAATAATACACTAAAAATAAACAAAGTCATAAACAATAACAAAAGAAAAGGGAAGAAAGAACTATTGAATGTTGCTATGGAATTCTTCTAATCTTCTTCCTTTATTCTTGGGCTCTTTCTCTTCTTCTCTTGTTTTCTTTAATCCTTTATTTTCCCAAAAAAATGTTTTTCTCCTCTCTTTACTGTGGTCTTTTATCATCTTTCAATTACCCAAAAGAATGACACTTGATTATGCTTGAACAATTTACCCAAATTGCCCCTTAAGTATCCACAAGAATAAAATACAAGAATTTGTCTCTCATAATTGTCAAGATCGTGCAGGATGGCACAATCGTGCATTACTTGATCAACTCCAAATCTAGCTGCTCTCAGATCGTCAAATTCACTTCTTGTACACATTCCATATTCCCACCGTCCTCAATCTGCAAAAATCACCATAAAGATAAAGAATAATAGCCCAAACTGCCTCTTTAACGTTAAAACTAAAATTAAACATTCTAATGGTCAACTCGAATAAATATGAAATCCTAGGCATAATTATTATGATCAAACATACTTAAAAATACACTCAAAACAAATTAAAATTACACCTATCAAATGCTAAAGTTGAGAAACATTGTACCATGCATTTACCATGCCAACTGTTATGTATAACATGTCCCTTCCTTTTTGTGCGTGTGTGTGTGTGAAATAGTTGTTGTCAATGAGATTTGAACCTAGAACCTAGCCTACAAGTATGTGCTTTCTTATCAGTTGAGCTATCTGTAGCACCTCACTCGATTCTGATTAGATTTTTGATTCCCGAGATGATTATTGTGTGTCCGGACCCTTGTGTGGAACCAAGGGTGATTGGTGTTGAGATTCCTCTAAGTTTGGATGTAAATAAGCTCTATGTAACCTATGTATGTAAATGAACACAAGCAACCTATGTACACAAGCAAAAAGAGCTGTGTACACAAGCTGGGAAAGAGTTATGCATGTAAGCATTAAAACTTATGTACTTAAGCTGGAAAATGAGCCTTACGTATGTAAAGGAACATGTTATGTACATAACCATGGCATTACGTACGTAAGCCTAATTGTTTCGTACGTAAAAGTGAGCAAAAATGAAACAGAAGCTCCTAGAAGCATTTTGGGGTGAGTTACGTACGTAAATGATGAAGTTATGTAAGTGAGAGACTAGAGTTACTTACATAAGCCTTTTTGGTGTACGTATGACCTAAAAACTTAGTGAAATGGTGAGTTTTGATGATGGGTTCTAAAAATACCCCTCCCACACCCATTTGGCCTGTCATAACACACTCTAAACACTCTCTCTTACTCAAAAATGCTATCCCTTCTCTCTTCCTTGCTCTTCCTTCAATCCATCCAAGATTTTTAGGTAAAATGTCCTTCACTACTCATTTTTGTTGCCATTTCATGTAGGATAAGGATCTAGTGCATGTATGCAAAGAATGTTGTACATGCATCCATCCAAGATTTTGAGGTAAAATGTCCTCCTCTACTCATTTGTGTTGCCATTTCATATAGGATAAGGATCTAGTACATGCATGCATACATACAAAGAATGTTGTTTTGCATAATGGATTTTGTATTAGGTTAGGGGTTATGATTTTGGATGAATTTTATGGATTTGAGTTGAAAATTGATTGACCATGGTCGAATAAGTAAAGTAAATGATGGGACAAGGTAGGAAGGTGATCTAGTACATGCATGCATGCAAAAAATCTTGGAATGTGATTATTGAAATTGTTCTTGAAGTGCATGACTAGGTTGAGGGTTAAGTTGGAGTATGAAATAGGGGATTTTGGTGATAACTTGTGCAATGGGTCATTGGATTATGTAATTGGATGTATTTTGAGGTGATTTAGACGACTTGAAATGAAATACAAGTGAGTGGTATGGTTGGAGCGAATGTAGGGATGATTTTGACAAAACTTTGTGTCATTGGGACTGAAATGACAATTTTTGAAAGATTAAGGGAGTGAAATGTAAATCTAAGAAATTTAAGGATTGAATTGTAAAGTGCCAAAACTTTAAGGACCATATTGTAAATTGTTTATACTTGAGGGATTAGAATTGTTATTGTACCGCTAATTTATCGAGAGAGAGCTAAATATTCGATCACGTTAGGATTTTGATGCTATCGGGGTTTTGCGGTTTCCATCCGCATTCCATGCATACATTTATTGCCACATTCTTTCATTCTTCATATATATTAGCCTTCAATTGGGCTTTTGGACCCAATGAGCTTATAAACTCAATGGGCTTTGCACATAGGCCTTACGAGTCTATCTCAATTGGTCTCGTCAATTGGTCTCGGTACATTGTTCTGATTCACACCTTAACCGACCGAATTTGGTCCACCCGTCATAGACGGACCATTTTTTCTAACAATATATGTTAAAGGCTAATTCATTTTAAAATATATGTTAAAGGCTAACATATCAACCATTAAATAAATAGATTTTTTATATATATATTGTCTAAAATTTTAAAGTGAAGATTTGTTTTTTAAAAAAAATTCAATATACATAGACTTAGTTATGTGTGAATGACTAATCAATGAAAAATGACAAAAAATTAGAGCGGACAAAGTCAATAGTAGTAATGAATTTTATATTCAAAATCACCTTATATAAATAATTTAAAATGAAAAAATAACAATAAAGTGAAAAAATAACAATAAAATAATGTTATATTAAAATATTTTTTTAAATAAGACAATTATAAAAAAGTAATTGAATTAGTACATGCATACATTTTACAATATTAAAATGAAATTCGAGACATTCATATTTATTTTTTATAATTAATTATGTATTTTACTATTTTCAAATTAATCAACTCGTTGTTCCAATTTTTTATTTATGTTTATAAAACGACTAGATTAATCTATATATAGTATCAAAAAGGGCAATACACGAGTGTATAGTTTGAAGTTTTATTAACATAATTTCTCTTACAAATGATTTTCTATGGGTTAGCTCTTTAATTTGCAACATCTACAAGGTTATATATATTAGTACATTACTAAATTAGATAGTAAAAGAAAGATTTTCAAAACATAAAATTAAATTATATAAATAAATAAGTTGCATGAAATAAAAAAGGAAAAATATTGTTGTATAATATTTTCGTTTGGAATATAATTTTAATCATAACAATACTTGAACTATTTTCTCATTCCGTTGGATAATATAATGTGTACATAAGTGGTAGCTTATATGAGTTCTAATTTTATTTACAAAGTTGATGCACATTTGGATAATGTTAGAAATATTTATACTCCAAATTTTTTAAAGAACATAACTTTTTTTAGGTTATTAAATTACAGGTTAATGTTAAATATTGGACACTTTTAATGAAACTTGGCTATTGTGCTTTTGGATTAATATACTTTAGCTATTTTTAACGGTTCAAATTGCATTTAAATTAATCTAACGGTTAAAAAATTGTCAAAATATTTAAAAATATATGTGCAAATGTGTAAAATTAATTACTATGTCGTCCTTTTTCTTGTATATTATCCGAAAGGACTAAATTAATCTAAATATATTATTAGAAAAATGTTCATTGTACGGATGTGTAGTTTATTTATTTAGTAACATAGTTATTCTATAAAAGGACTATTCTGAGTTAACTCTTCAAGTTGAAACATCTATAAAATCATATATATTTAGCACATTAATATATTTTGTAGTAAATTAGATAATAAAAGAAAAATTCAGTATAAATGTCAGATTGTATCTTTGCCATCCTGATTTCTATTATGATCAAATGTATATTATTTTTTCAAGGGTAAGGAGATACTAAAAATTTTTATTTGCAATAACTAAGAAAACAATGTGATTATAGTCAAATTATAATAGGCAAAGATGAGATTAATAATTTTGAAAAATTAATTTAATAAAAATTAAAAATTTAATTTAATTTTTCTAATAATACTTAAATTTTATTTTTATAATTAATACAAGATTAAAAAAATTCGCAAATCTTGTGGGTATGTAACTAGTTATAGACTAAAAGACAATCAAGAAAACATAATAAATGGTGTCGAATCATTATATCAAGAATGTATCGAGAGGGCTATATAGGTTGGTTTTTGGTTGGTTGTGTAATGTTGTATACACCTTTTGGTAATAAAATTACTATATTCGGCCAAAAAAAAAGAAAACATAATAAACAAAACCTCAAGATTTTTATAGTTTACAATTTTCTTTTGTTTTTCTTACAATATTTTCATGGTGAAACAAAAAATAAAACTGAATAAACCCTAGACAGAAAAAAAACTAGGGGGAAAACTTAAATAGAGACCATAAAAAAAACCTAAAAATGAACCAAATGAAAACAAATATATGTGTAGAAATCCAACATAAAACTAACAAATAACCAAAAAAATGAAAAAAAACAATGGGAAAATTCCCTGGCGGTCCTGAAGTTTAGTATATTATATCGAACGGTCCTTGCTTGTCACGACCCGTTTTCGGACCATGACAAGTGTACGAGGAGAACCGTCTAAGGGAGCCCGACCCATCTCTCATAAGCCTCATAGAACATAAACATATTACTACCCAAACTGTTTATTAAATACTCAAATAAACAAAATGGCAAAATGTTCATTTTTATAATTAAAATGAAATATATTTATACAAAACAAAATAAATGTAATAATATTTTGAAATAAATTTGGTTATCAAAATAATCAAATACAACCATAACCCACATATACCTGGTGTAGAGATCTAGTTAAAAACAAAAGGAGCCCGAACCAAAATGGTACTCACTATCAAATAGAACGTCTCACTAGGACCAAGAAGTCGAACGATAGCCGAATACCAAAATCAAACCTGAGAAATAAGATACAGAAAAGCAAACAAGAACAGAAAGAAATGAGTAAGAATTCCTAGTGAGGAAACGACACTACAACAAAACACCTTTCTCTCCTCAACACCATGTTCCCCATAATAACCCACCCTCTCTAACACCATTTTTCAAAAACAACAAAATCTCAGAACCCAATCCCTCTCTCCAGCGTGTAACCCATTTTTCACAAACAACAAACCCATCAAACAACCCTCTTCATGTTTCATAAACCCAAATTGAAAAGAAAAATTGATAACCCAACTACAACTTTTCATTTTTATATATAATAAGAAATATGAATCTCATTTGAAAATCATCAATAACTCATCTCATTTTAGAATCATCAATAACTTATCTCAGAACCACAACAACTGATGAGCAAGAACAATCACAACTCATCTCATAATCAATTAACACAGACAATTCATACAAGTCAATTAACTAAAATTATAGAAAATAATAGAAAAAGAGAAAAGAAAAAATAGATTTTTTTACCTACTTTTATCACGATAGAGAAAGACAGAGTCGACTATGACACGGAGAGTCAGTTGGTGATAGAAAGCAGGGCGAGCAAGAAGGAGCGACGATAATAGAGAGAGCGTCAACGGTGGTCGTGAGCAGGGCGAACGAGACACAACGACGATGGCAGAGATCGCATCGACGGTGACAGGGAGCACAACGAGCAGTGACATGCAGCTTGTTGTGTGAGCGACGATGATGATGCAACGCGAGAGAGAAAAGAGCGAGCGAATAGAGAGAGCCGACGATGATAAATAGTTGTGCAATAGAGAGACAATGGGCGACGAGATTGATTGGTTGGGTTAGGCTATGTTGGTTTTTAAAGTGGAGTTGAATTGTTTTGGTTTTTGAGATTGAGGTTAAGTTTGTTTTGGTTTTGAGTTACTGGGTTAGCAGTTTTGAGTTGGATGAAATCTAGTTTAGAGTGATTTATTTAATGGTTAAGGATTGATTATTGAATTGGTTGGTTTAATTTGTTCCAATTTATATAGTAAATTGATTTAAAATTAGAGAGCAAGTCAATTTTTTCATACTTTCTGTTGAATTTAACTAATGGTGTTAAAGTTCAAGGAGTAGAGCTAATTTTGAAATACCAGGGACCGATCGAGAGAATACACGAAACTTCAAGGATCACCAAGAGATTTGCCCAAAAACAAATGAGACAAATTATTAAATATACCCAAAGACCATACATAAAACTTACATAAAAAAAAAAACTAAAAGTTCATACACAATCTTTCTAGAAATTCATTTGCATCTGAACCAGACTTTGTAAAGATTCTCCACAATATCCACAATCGTCGAAGGCATATAATCCAAATAGAAACAAAAATAGAAACCACATAAAAACATATTAAAAACCAATTCAGAACAAAAAATGAAAACCAATTAAACTGTAAAGAATCAAAACTATTTCAGTATATACTAACGCTCAACATTAAAAACGCAGAAGTGAAAATCGGTCCCAACGCACAATGAACATCTAACAATATAGAAGCAATTCTTCTTCGCGTTGTCTACAATCTTCGAAGGACCACAATATGGAAACAAATAATCCAAGTACTGAAGCTCTGTTTTTGTACACGTTAACTTGTTCATTTTAAATTTATTTGCCTATATCACAAACGACAAAATCACATTCATTTCGCGCAAGAGAAAAAACATATCTAAACAAACATGGAACTAAATCAACAAAAACAATGAAAAAACTAAAACTCAATAGATCGAAAAGAGAAATTAATGGAAACAAACAATAGAAAAGGGAGGAAAGAGATAAACATCAAAGAACAGAGAGAGAAGAGAAACGTCCATAAAGTCATCGGAAACAATGTCGAGAGATAGAAGGAATGGACTGAGTGGAGGAGAAAAGCGAGAATCGTACAGATCGTGAAGGGGAATGAATTTTTTTCCCTAATTTTTTAGTTAATTTTTTGGGAGATCTAGTTTGGCTCTCGTTCTGTGATTCGGTGGTTTTTGATATTTGAAAACAAAGAGCCACACATAGAAGAGAGAGAGAGAGACTTCGAGAGAGACGAGAGCTTTTAAAAGAAGAGTGACAAGAAGAAAAAAAAATATTTAGAGAACAAGAGAGAGAAAAATAATTTGGAATGGACGAAAAAGATTTACCTATTTTTACGGTACATATGGAGTAATAGTGACACAATGATTTTTTGAGTAAAAAATCTTTACGGTAGCTCGACATTAAGAATGCAAAATCGTGTATACGACGTAACTCCCTCAACAAACCAGTTGTTTTTAGAGGAAATTACACGGTCTGAATTTTTTTGCAATTATAATTTCTATTTTGAAACGCAAGGGATTATATCCTCACTAATAGAACAATTTAATTAAAATATTAGAAATGCCTTCACTTAAACTAGGCTTTCTTCATCTTCCATCATACGTAAGTGAATGATGAAAGAGAGGTAAGGGGGGCGGGGAGAAAGAGAGCAACAATGTCTCACCAACAACACAGAGAGAGCTTCGCTTGAATTCGCGACGAGAAGAGAAAGACCGCGTGACAATGATTCGCGACTAGAAGACAAAAGAGCTCTCATGGTGGCTATTCGTGACAAGGGGGAGAAAGAGAGCTCACACAACAGGGATTCACAACGAGGAGAGAGATCGCGCAACGACGATTCACGATGAGGATAGAGAGACTGCACAACAGTGATTCAAGATGAGAAGAGAGTGATCGCACGATGGTGCGAGAAGTAAGAGATAGAAAGAGGCACGTAGATTAGGGGGAGAGAGAGGGGGTCAAAAATACTCCTTCATCACTCCACTGCCACTCCAGTCACGATGGCAGTAGCTCTGAGAAGGGGCGACGACTAGGGCTTCAAAACCCTAACTACAACCACAAATATGAAAAAATACATTTTGTTTCTCTTAGTCTGGAAAATTACAAAATAGTTCATAAATTTATAATTTCACCTTATTAATTATTACAAAAATTTTTAAAAATTGAACTTCAATGAAACCAATTGAAAATGTTTTCAATTTTTTTGTCTCGTACTCATTTTGTACGCACTTTGTAAGCATTTGTTGGCGTTGTGCTCATTTTTGTAATCATTTTGTACTTGTAATTTTACCGAATAAAAAAATAAAATAGTTTTTTAAATCATTTTGTCTTGTACTCAATTTGTACTCATAAATTATTTTGTCTTGTACTCATTTTGTACTCCTTGCTCTTGGTCAAAAAGTGATCAACTTTTTGGTGCATGGTCAAAGTGTTCAGTTTGTTCTCAATTTTGTATACATTTATTGGTATTATACTCGTTTTGTGCCTGCTCAAACTTTTTAACACGTAGTCAAGTCTCAGTCTAACTTTTTGACGCATAATAAAAATTAGTCAAATTGATCATTTGTGAAATACTATTTTAGTGTGCTGCTATTTGTGAAATGGTTTTTAATACGGTTTATTTGTGGAATTGTGGCTTTTTGTTTTTTTTGTGTGATTTTCCTTGTTTTTATATTCGGGTCCTTAACCTTCCCAGTAAAGTAGTTACCAGTTAGTTACTAAACCATGAGCAGTATCACACAATTCACAAAGGGTTTACACACTTTATTTCGCTTTCCACAACCAATTTCACCGACCAGCAAAGGAGGAAAAACCAAATTTGAAAAAAAAAAACACAGAACTAAACGAAACTAAGCACAAAAATTAAAACCCAAGACAAAGACCAAAAAATCATTTCCAATCCCTAGATTCCATTCCTCTGATCAGATCTCGCCCTCTCCGATGGAGGAAGAGATCCATTTCGGCAGCGGCGGAAGCGCGGGTGGCAGTGGTGGAGTAGGATCCAACGGAAGGTTGGCCTCCATGGACTCGTTGGAGTCCCGGTGGGTGTACCAAGACGACGAGGATTCCGTCATGGACGACGAAGATGATGACGAGGATGATGATCCGCACCATCGCTCTGGAGTTGATTCTGACGAAGACGATGACAACGCCGAGCAGAGGCTTATCCGTACTGGACCTCGCATCGATTCCTTTGACGTGGAAGCTCTTGAGATCCCTGGTGCCCATCGAAATGATTATGAGGTATAAAATTGTCTTGCTGGAGTAGTTTAGTTTGATTGTAGCTTTTTGTGAAATGATAAGTGCATTGATTTGATTAGTTTTACGGACTGAGCACACAATGTGAGTGTAGATTGATTAGGCGTTGCTTTCAACACGAGTCGTGTGCATTACTGTTTGTCCATTGATTCATTAAACGTGTGACAGTGACATGTTAGGTAAATGCATTCGTTGTTTTTCAATAATCTCTAGATTATAGTCATTAGTAGGACGTTTTTGGCCACTGTAACTGTTAGAAATCTAACATGTAGTATGGTGGTCGGTGAAGGAGGATTATGACTGGAAAATAATGTATAAAGTCTGATAATATTTCCAGTTTATTGTCAGGCTGCATTAGGAATATTTTGTTGACTTGGTGTATTGGATTCCAAATGCTGCAATATTAGTCAAGCATTGTGTTACACGCCTTTTCGGTCCCGAGGCTCACTGGCCCGAGGGGGTGGCGCTCGAGAGCGGCCATTTGTATTAAAGGCTTCTTATTGTCTAGAAGCCTATGACTTTTCGTTGAAGAGGAGTGAATGAAGAACAAATGTGTACTTTATTAATACCAAGAACAAATACAATGAAATAATGTTTAAGTTACTGCTACTCTTAGTTGCTTGAAAGTAAATGACTAAATTAAGGCTGAACAAAAGAAAGATAAATGCAAAAACAAGAGGTTGTGTTGATGTTGGGATCCCTGTCTTCTTGTTCATTCCTCCTTTTATAGCCTTTAGTAGTAATCTGTGTCTCCATGTTCTCTACTTTTCTTGCCACTACTGCTCTATGTCTTTGAATAACTCCCCACTTCTTGTTATGTGCTGTGTACACTTCATACAACTTGGCTCCACTTTCATGCATGCCATGCAAAGTGGCCAATCATGTTGATTTGTTTAAATAGTGGCATTCAAAGCTCATAACCACCTTGGCTCGACAAGACCTCTCGAGGCCAACAATAATTTGGTGGTAACAGATGTCCCCCTTTTTTCCCTTGGAAGAAACCGTAAGGGTCTTTTTTTCCAACGGGCATGTTATTTGGCCTCTTAGTAACTGAACCAAGAGTGTGTAGTACTTCCAAAAAATGTTCAATTATTTGTGACTGCTGCTACTAATGCATGTATGGTTCGAAGAGTAAATAGAATGACCATTTCTTTTTTTTTTTTAAGTGAATAATGCATTCAGGCCAAATTGCCTACATATGTGTCATTGTTTGACAAACATATATATACAATTTTAGATACTTCCAAGAACCTCTCGAGCTTGCAATCCAAGCACCTCTCTGAGCTAGTTTTTTCCCAAAGCACCTCGAGTTCTTCTTGCCAATTCTCAGACT
The DNA here is from genome assembly GCA_948243855.1 of Flueggea neowawraea. NCBI lineage: Eukaryota > Viridiplantae > Streptophyta > Magnoliopsida > Malpighiales > Phyllanthaceae > Flueggea > Flueggea neowawraea. The sequence goes on along the minus strand of CAODLS010181330.1, from coordinate 1,019 downwards.
CAACCTCCTCGAACTTTCTCTTTTTTTGTCCTCAGGAAATTGCTTTACAAGCTCCTCTCGAGCTTGCCTCTTTCTGTTGTATTTCTTGAGTTGTCTCCTTGAGACGAATTTTGCTTTGTAGCTTAATTAGCAATCATTGGTAACACATTGCTGCCATTAACTGATTGCAATGTGCTTTAAATTGAATTGGGTCCAAGTTGGCAAGTTCATGGGATGCAGCTATGTTGGAGTCTGCAATTTGCAGTGTCTTTATTGATCAGCATTTGATGCAGAATAAAATTATTGATGGAAGTGATGGACATATTGTGGATTGTCCAAATAGGAAATGGTTTGCTTTGTGCTTATGATTCATGATTTGTGTCATCTTTGTTTTTCTATTTTGGGCATATAAACAGGGAAAGAACATTAGGTACCGGGTAGACATGGCGTGGTTTTTACTTTGTTCTAAGAAATTTTTGTTTTCTTGCTGACGTGGTCTCCATTAAACAGTTTAATAATTAATATTATTGATGATGTCACTTGGGAGGCCTATGCATGCTTGAAATAGTCCAATATTATATGAATGTTGTCTTGTTTATGCGATTATTTGACGAGACATGGAACTTTGGGTTTTGGTTTCTTTTGTGTGCTGACACCTTATGTATTAACATTACATTTTCTACCATTTCACTTTCTTATTAATCTCCTCTATTTTTAGTTGTATCATGCACTTTTTATGAATTCATGATTACAGTATGTTACCTGGAAAGTAAGGACTAAATTTTGCAATTGTTGGGTGCAGGACTTCAGTCTTGGAAGGAAAATTATACTTGTAGTCCAGACACTTGGTGTTGTCTTTGGTGATGTTGGGACGAGTCCACTGTATACATTCGATGTGATGTTTGCCAAAGCACCTATTAGAGGAGAAGAAGACGTTCTTGGTGCATTATCACTTGTTCTGTATACCTTAATCTTGATTCCTTTGTTGAAATATGTTCTTGTAGTTCTTTGGGCCAATGATGATGGTGAAGGTACGTTGA
>CAODLS010181324.1:0-12162 GCA_948243855.1 Flueggea neowawraea | reverse complement strand
TTGGTTATAGCCTTGTGCAACAAGTCTAGCCTTAATCCTAACAATTTTTTCATTCTCATCGATTTTGATCCTAAACACCAATTTAGTCCCAATGATGGTCTTATCCTTAGGTTTAGCAACTAATTCTCATACACTATTTCTTTCAAATTGATTGAGTTTATCTTGCATGGAAACACACCAATGTTCATCATTCAAAGCATCATCAACATTCTTAGGCTCTATTTGAGAATCAAAGGCAACATTACCAATATCAAGATAAGTTGAGGACCTAGTTGTTACCTCTTTTGATACATCACCGATTGTTTGCTCTTTTGGGTGATCTTTTGCAAATCTCCACTCTTTGGAAACATCTTTATGTTGATGTTGTTGAGCTTCTTGATGATCATGAGATTTTTCACTATAAGTCTCCTTGCTTTCTTGATTTTTATCCACCTTGTCATCAATGCCAAACTCATCCATTTTTTAATAATATCTATATCATCATCATGAACACAAGTTCTTGGCAAAGAATGGTTAGATTCATCAAAGATAATATGAATGGATTCTTCAACTTTAAGAGTTTTTTTTATTGAAAACTTTATAAGCTTTACTAATAGAAGAATAACCAAGAAAAATAGCATCATCCAACTTTGCATCAAATTTACCAAGATTTTCTTTTCCATTATTAAGAACAAAACATTTGCATCCAAATACATGAAAATATGAAATGTTGGGCTTTCTTCCTTTCCAAAGCTCATAAGGAATTTTCTTGAGTTTGGATCGAATTAGTGCCCTATTCAATATGTAGCAAGTGGTATTGACCGCCTCGACCCAAAAATATTTAGGCAGATCATTATCACTTAACATGGTCCTAGCCATTTCTTGTAATGTTCTATTTTTCCTCTCAACAACACCATATTGTTGAGGTGTTCTAGGTGCCGAAAAATTATGTTCGATACCTTGCTCATTACAAAAATTCTCAAATGGCTCACAATTGAATTCCCTTCCTCTATCACTTCTAATGGATACAATAGTGTATCATTTCTCATTTTGAACCTTTCTACTAAATTTAATGAATGCATGAATGGCTTCATTTTTATGAACAAGGAAAAAAACCCATGTGAAACGAGAGAAATCATCGACAATGACATATGCATATTGTTTCCCACCTTGACTCATGGTAGATGTTGGACCACACAAATCCATATGCAATAGCTCAAGTGGTCTAGATGTAGAAATCATGCCCTTGCTTTTGAAAGATGTTCTTGTTTGTTTTCCTTTAACACATGCTTCACATACAACATTGTTTTCAAATTTCAACTTTGGCAATCCAACAACTAATTCTTTTCTAGAAAGTTTTGATATCAAATCCATACTTGCATGTCCTAATATTTTATGCCAAATCCATGCATCTTCAATAAAGGCCGAAATATATTTTTCATTGAAAGATTTTGAATCATTTAAATCCACAATATAAACATTTCATGCCTATGACCAATGAATAAAACTTTTCTATCCTTGATGCTTTCAATGATGCAATGTGATGATTCAAAAATAACTCGATTATTCATGTCACATAATTGGCTAATACTAAGCAAGTTATGCTTTAAACCATCAACTAGACATACATTTTTAATAATTGGTGAAGGTTCCTTACCCACTTCACCTTTATCTATAATTTTGTATTTTGAGTTGTTTCCAAATATTACATATCCACCACTCTTGAGTTCAAGTTTGGAGAATTGACTCTTATCTCTGGTCATATGCTTGAAGCAACCACTATCAATATACCAAGTGTTTAAATTCTCCTTGGCCTTCATGCATACCTACAAAAATAAAATTTAATTTCTTGTCTTTGGTACCCATTGTCTGTTGGGTCCATAAGGGTTAGTCCTAATCATGTTAGGAAGGATGGTTCCTTTGGGAACCCACACCTTCTTCACACCAATGTAGGCATTATTTCTAATATTATAAGAATAAGCTATATGCCCAATTTTACCACAATAGTTGCAAGTAGAGAATGGAAATGATGCATGAGGTCTAACAAACCTAGTATGATATGATTTATTGTCATTTTTATAATCATATCCCAAGCCACTTTTGGATAAAGAGAATCTTTGACTACCAAGGAGCTTGTCAAGATTTTCTTTTCCTTGAGTAATTCTATTACAAACATTAGTAAGTCATGCAGCTTTCTTCTTTAAAGCAATATTTTCATTCAATATTCATCGATAACTCGAGTTATCTGTTGTGAACATCACGACTGGAAATTTAATAACTCGAGTTATCCAATTCCCTAACTCGAGTTATCGATGAATATGACTGTTGGGACCACTGACCTTCGACATTTGAACTCCGATCTTATCAGTCCTAGGTATAATTATTCTGTCTTCAGTGATAACTCAAGTTAGTCTACATGTAACTTGAGTTAACCTTCATCTTTATGCTTCCTATTTCATTGAGTTACTCGAGTTGTGAGCCATGATACTCTAGTTGGATTTATGCCTCTGATACTCTGAATAAGTAACTCGAGTTAACGATAAATTTAACTCGAGTTATATACCATCTGGACAGCTCGAGTTGTACATGAATTTACTCGGGTATAGGAGTTTGAATAGTGCCTGAGATATGTAGCTTACTCGAGTTTAAGATTCTTGTAACTCGAGTTATATGAACCCTTGACAACTCGAGTTAGGTAATAGCGTTACTCGAGTTGAATTTTCAGGTATGATGGTTGAATTTTCTTTAGGACATTTGGTTCTTCTGGACAACTCATTTAACTCGAGTTAAGTCATTGGTTTACTCGAGTTATGTGGAGACCGTTCAACTCGAGTTATTTAACATGATAACTCGAGTTAAGTTTTCCTCACATTCGACTCTGCCAGTTTAGTTTGCTTCTTGTCTCTAGATTGCTTTGATAACTCGAGTTAGATGTTTTATTACTCGAGTAAAGCATTCACGTCCAAATATAGAATGTTAAATATCAAACTCAACTTTGTTCATCATCAAAATCTAAAAGGATCCAAATGTTAACCACATTTGGTTCAACAAAAAGGATGCATGATGAAATACAGAGATAGGAAAGATATCTGTCTCCCTTGCATTTGAAGCTTGAACCTCCTGATGAGTTGGTTAATAGTTCTGATACTGAGTCTTTCCAACTGCTCTATCACAGCCAAAAGGAATGAGGTCTCCAAATTGCCTACCATCAAAAGGTCCAGAAGTACCAGACTATCTCGCTTGGGACTCACTAGCAAGTCTGAGAGGATATTCAGCTATCATACGCCCTGACTACCTGCAAAAATAGTAGTTGCATTTTGGCTTACCGCATTGCCCCAGATGTTTCCTTTCACACTTACTGCACCAAGGAATTGGACCTTTGCCCGATCTTCCTCCACTCAAAGATCTGCTCTAAGATCCTACATGATCAATCGATTGTGCCACACTGAAACCCTAACTGTTCCCATATTGTCTCTGCTCCCTAGAAGTGAATCTATGCCTATGCCCAGACTGACTGCTCTGACTTCGATCCTGGTGGCCATTCTATGTTGTTCCTCCTGTGAGACTCTCGAGGGTGTCTCTCTCCAACATACTTCATAGCCCTAGCAGCCTCAGCAACCTGTCTGATAGTTCCCAAGTTAAGAGTCACTATCACCATGGCATACTTTGGTAGCAAACCCTTCATAAACTTCCTAGATCAGGCTTCCTTAGAGCGATACCTATCCGAAGCATACCTACTAAGCTCTATGAATCTTTCTTCATGTTCGATCATAGAGATGTTCTGGTCCTGATGAAACTCATTGAACTCATCTGCTTTCCTATCCCTGACACTTCGTGTAATATCCCGCTTGTTCTAATTGAAATTCTGTAGCATTCTGCTTAGTTTCGAAGTGAGTTAGGATGTTGAGAACTTTGATCCTTGAGTTTTGAAGGCATTGGGATGCGGTTTTTATAGTGTGTTGGAGGTCATCAATGTGCGTTGAAGCACACAGATTGTTATTCGAGTTGGACCGTCAACGTGCTTTGGACAGTCAACGTGCGTTGTAGAGCTTCTGTGCGTGTTGATCATCGTTTGGGTGTGAACGGCAAGCACGTGAAGCCGTCTACGTGCACTGAACGCATGGTACGCACATTGATTTTGGATATGAGAATGAGGGGTCATCAGATCTGCCATGTATGAACGTTGTGTGTTGTATTACACACGCAAAGAGTGGGACTACGCATATAAATGTGCCTTTTCTGGGTGACTTTGAGTGAAACGCAACGTTTCAACAGTATGGGTCTATAAATATCCCCATCTGCCCTTTTTCGACTATAACTCACTTCAAGCACCAAAATTACTCTCTGAATTATTTCTCTCTGTCTTCCTTTGTTTATCCTTGCTTCCACTTCGATTCTTGAGGTAAGAAACACTCATTAATTCCTTCTTTCTTCATTTTTCTTCATGATTTGTTCTCTTAGCATTTATGGCCGAAGTTGTGGATTTGTTTGGATTCTTTTCTTTCTGTTGGAATAAGGTTTGATTTTGTTTAGAATATGGATGTTGGAGGTTATAATCATTACAAGTAGATTTGGTTTTGGTGAGTTTTTGTGTTTGGCCGAGATGGGTCCGTTTGAGGCTAGGTTTTGATTTTTGATGAATTCCTTGTTATATTTGGAGTTGTATATGATATATCTTGATGGATTGGAGTTAGAAATACTTGATTCATGCTTGGATTTATAGATTTTTTGAGTATTGAGAATAGGTCAAGGTTTGGTCATATTTTAGAGATTTCTTTGAGGAATTTGAGTTGTTTTTGGTAATCTGATTATAGATTCATGTTCCTGAGGTTGAGATCTATCTCTATAGGTGTCTAGATTTGATTTTTGTCGGTTGAATTGGAAGTCGGATTATTCGTTTCATTTTCCATTGGGGGCCAAAATGGGATATTTGGCATTTAGAGAATTGATTCGAATATGTTTGTGATATTTGAGGTTAGAAATGAGTTTTGGGAAATGTTGAGCGTCTGTGTCTGCATATGCATGTGTACGCATTTTGGTACAGCCACAGTAATAGTGTCATTTGCTTTGTTTCTAATATGCTTTGTTTTAGGTATATTTTTTTTCAGTTTCTTGTTCATATATGCGGGATCAGTCGCCCGTCAGTGGCGCCTGACCGTAGAGCTTGGACATTCAGGTGAGTGGATGACAGCTTCAGACACATAGACTGTGTCTCAAAACTGTATATGTTTTTGTTGTGCTTGGCATATATTTTGAAATTGAAATAATCTAAGGTTTAGCCTAATTAATAAACTGGTTATGTGTTTTAATAATCAGTATATGCTTTTGAAAATATATATATATATATGCTCTCTCTCTATTTTTTATTTTGATCTGCATACTTGTTTCTATATATTATATTACTACTGATTTTTGTATATGATATGGGACGCCTATGCTACGGGGTACGTGGCTTTTAGTATACTAATGCTTTGATATGACCCAACTACCAAGGCTGCTGGTAGCCATGTTTTTCAGCCCGACACATGATTTGTTTCTAATTAGTGGCGGAGTCCACGTTTATTATACAGCTTGATTGGGTGGCGTAGACTACGCCATGGTTATTATTGGTCCCATATCGCCTATACTCTGTTTTTGACTCTGAGATTTTTGATATTACATATACTCTGTTTTTTACTCTGAGACTACTCACATTATTTATACTTTGTTTTTGTCTTTGATATTATTAGTATCGTTTTGGCTAAGTTCATGTGTTTGCTTTGTTTGCAAATTTTTTTGAAATATTTCTTTGAAATCCTACTAGTTATGTAGTGTGTATATATATGTATATCTCCTTATACTTGTTTGTGGTATTTTTGAACTGTTTTCAGAAACAGTTTTTGTGAGATACATATGAGGCATTCTGGAGTGTTGTCCCTCATTGGGTTCTGACCCTCTTTCTTTTCTTTGTGTATCATGTTTCCATCTTACAGGTTAACTTTTGACTCAGCAACTATCTGGCATCTCAACTTAGTGAGGTGTATATTTATTTGGTTAGTGACGCCCTCTTGGCCGGGCTACTCCTTTTGTTTTAGAGCTTTGCACCGGGATGTTGTTGGGTTACTGGGTTGTATTCTTTTGTCTTTTGGTTACATTGATCTACGATACATTTATCGTGTATTTGATTTAACTTACACTGTATTTTTCTATACTCGGATATTTATATTTTATGTATACTTATATGATTTCTTATAAATGGTTTTATATGGAAACTTTTTAATAAATGAATAATTGGGTAGAGTTTCTGATTCTCTACGTGCTTTGTGAGGAACCTCTGATGACGGCGAAACATATCTACAGAGAGCAAACAAACGAGATGTACATGCATATGTCAGAATCAGAATGCAGACTATCGCCACAGTACCAACAAAATACTCTGAGGCAGGGATACATATACGGAGGCAAATCATACTGACTCAATCAAATATACCTAAGCTCCACAACCGACCTAGACAATACAAAACCTAACGCTCTGATACCACCTTTGTCACGACCCAAAATCGAACCATGATCGATGTACAAAACGACTTCCAAGCTTCGCGGATCAACACAGATCATGATCTACGTGCACAGGTTCCTCACAAAGCACGTAGATGACCTCTAAAAAGCCCTACGCACATAAATTCCCACTTTTATTACATTTCTAATTTAGAATCATAAATCCCTTCACTCTCGGCACTGATCAAACACCAAAACTCAGCAAATGGGCACACAGAACCTTACCAAACACCAATTCAGTATTTTAGACATCAAAGATCGGATCGAAATGGAACGGAGTACTATAGAAAAACTTATCGGAAAATCTACTAAATTTAAAGATCATTATATTAATATACTGTATCTTATAATTTTTCTCAATTCTAAAACCATTGCTTCTCTCCATTTGTTCTCACTCTATTTCCTTCTTTTCGTTCTTCAGTCTATATTGTTCTCTATTCTATTCTATCGTCTACCTCTTTATATAAACACATATTTTTTCTTTCTTTTTTTTTTATTCCTACATTTCCGTTTAGCTATTTTTGAGTGTAGATACATATCCGACACACTTAAACTAACAAAGAGATAAATTTCACTTATTTCAATCTTCAATTCATTCATTATTGACTCATAAGTTCTAAAGTCGCACCATTTTGCTAAGCATGACTCTCTTCTATTTCTTCTCCTTCTTTTATCCTTTATCTTCTATGGAATTTCGATTGCAGTCCCTAATTTATACATTTGTCTAATCTAGTCCTTGCCATCATATTAGATTCTATTCTTTATTTCAATTCCATTCAATCTAGCCTTTTGTAAACATTAATACTCATTAAACAAAATATTTTATCATGTAAAAATTAATAGCACATGGCATATTAAATAATTTTTTCATTATAATTTGATATTAAAAGCACCTTTTGTTTAGAATAAAATCTATCTAAGCATGATTATACATGAGGATTTTCACATCCAAATACATTCAGATATTACTTTTAGTGTTTGTACATGTTTATATTTGGTTATGTATTCATTATGTAAACATTTGTATATAGATTTCCAAATGATATTTTTATTATATTTAGGGTTTTACACATTGTGTAAATGTTCTATACTGATTTTGTGTCCAAATAACAAAAAAATATAAAAAATGAATTTCAATTATTTTTTACTTGTACACATTTTGCACTCGTTTTAGGTGTTGTACACGTTTTGTGATTATTTTGTACTCATCGTGCAGTTAAAAAGTGGTCAAATTGTAGTATTTTTCAAAATACTTTATCACAGATATTCTAAAAAGAAATTTAAATTTCTAAAATGAATGAGCATCCAAAATGTATACAAAATGGAACTTTTTTTATTGCAATTTCAAAAATGCTAAAATTTGACATTTTGATCGCTTGTCAGAAGTTTGACTGCGTGCTGACTATGTGTCAGAAACTTAACCACACACCAGAAAGTTTGACTAGACAAAAAAATGAGTATAAAACGAGAACAAATTGTTCTCATTTTTCAGATATGAAAATGAGTACAAAACGATAACAATCTGTTCTCATTATTCTAGATACGAAAATAAGTACAAAATGAGAACAAATTGTTCTCATTATTCCAGATACAAAAAATGAGCACAAGATGAGAATAAACCGAAAACAAATAAGTACAAACGAGCAAATGCATACAAAATTGGGTACAAATTGAACACAAACGAGTACAAAATGAGAATAAATCGAGTACAATGAACAAATACATACAAAAATGGGTACTAACTGATCACTTTGACCACTAAAAATGAGTACATCACCAACAAATACTTACACAAAGTGAGTACAAAATGAGTACATCTCACAAATATTTTTAAATTTATTTGGTCAATTGTGCAAAATGAGTACAAGACAAAAATGTGAAAACCATTGGCCTTTTGGAGGATCTGCATCCCTTACCAAAATCTCATAAAGAGAACTACAGAACTGACGATCGTTTGGAATCTTTTGGGATAGAACATTCAGTTGATCCAAGTTATGTGCGTTCCAAGTCCATTATTCCTGACAGTTTTGATGATCCATGTGGAGATATTATTGCATCTAACAAGTTGATGTTTCCTTCTGAAAATGCCGAAACTTATAAATCTAGTTCTGATAAAAACAATAACAAGCAAGATGGTGGCATAAAAATTGATGCTAGAGCACCTCAAGTCTAAGCTTGAATGTAATGAAGGTAGGGCCATTGTTAAAACTTGTAAGCTTCATGTTTGTTGTTTAACTAAACATCTCCATTACTGAAACTAAGATACTGGACTTTCTTACAGCCGACGAGATCCAAATCTAATTTTTCAATTGAGGTCTTTTCTGTGAACAATGTAGTAAACCTACAATACTTTGTTTTTTCCTCCACTGGCACATCTTGAATAACAGCATAATTTGTTGATTTGGGCTGGAATTTCATATCTGCAAATTAGTTCAAGTCAGCGTATGAATCAATTTTAAGACATCTCCATTCCTTCTTAGGTACTAAAACTGAACTAAATAACTTTTGTTTTTACTAGAATTCCAACACAAAAAAAAAAACATAAGCTAACTTACATAATCATACATGGTGACACCGATGTGCAACAAAAGGAAATTAAACTCATTCTTGCCAGAGCTTTTGTAGCTTCTCCTTCTCTTCCTCTTCGATTTTATTCTGAATGGTCACTCTCTATAAACACACAATAACAACGCCAATTAAAGATTTATCTCATTGATTACGAAGAAAATTTGTAAAATTCAAATTAAGCAAAAATAAAAAAATAACCTTCTCTAAAAACTGCTCTATGGTAACCAAACCCACCATTTCCTTCTTAAAAGCAATTTCCAGAATCTGTAATCGAAAGAAACCGACAATGAAATCAATTAAAACCAAAACCCTAACTTGAAAAAGAAAAGACTCGTAAATTCATAAGAGGAGTTGCGATTTGGATATGGACCTCGAAAGTACTTGATCCGAACTACAGGAGACCAGGCTGGCCCTTAGCAGAGGTGAACTTGGTTTTGAGTTCCTGGATTTTGCGATGCTTGTGTTTTCGTTGCTTCTCGAGCCTCTAGATCCTCACAGCGTGTTAGGACGGACTGAGGATGACAAGGAGGCAGTAGCGACGGTTTGTGATGCAGACCAGAGAGAAAGAGGAGTGAGGCGAGAAAGGAATGGGATGAGAGAGAGCGAGAGAGAGAGAGAGAGAGAGAGAGAGGAGTGAGGCGAGAGAGACCAGATAGAGGAATGTGAGATCTGGAACAAAGAGTCGCGAGTGTGTGAATTCCTTATATAGTTTTCCATTTCAGAAATTATAATCCCACCTTAAGTATTTGAGAAATTTTAATACACCTATAGACATAATAGAATTTATAATGGTAAAACTAGACTGACCAGGTAATTTCCTCTATATATATATATATATGTGTGTGTGTTTTCCTTAAATTATGGTACTATCAAATGCTATACACCTAAAAATGATAAGTTTTCCGATACTCATTCATTCGAAATTGTCCTCTGATCCTTATTTCTGATAATTGTTTTTGATATCTTAATTAAGAACCTTGTTGGTTATTTAAGTATAAAGTATTTTTTTAAAATAAAAACGGAAGTTAATTTATCAAATTATTTTTAATTTAACATATTTTAGAAGCAGTTTCACAACTTGATTTGATTTGATAAGAGATAATCTCATTTGTCTTAATTTAAAATGCACATATTTTCCTTTAATTGAAGTAACCTCACCAGCATATTTGTATTTTATATCTCATTCAAGTTTCTATTCAAAATTTTTTAATAATTTTTTTTTAGAACTAACACTTAATTATTAAAAACACTTGGTTGATTTTTATCTAAAATCTGAAGAGTACAGTGGAAGCAAATTCATTACAAATTGAAAGACAAATTCAAGTAGGGAAAACAATCTCCGTACCAAAAAGGATTAAGAAAGGCTACTTGTCTACGAAATTGATTTTCAGCGGAAAATTAATTCTAAACCATCAATTAGTTGCCCTCGATGGCATCCCTAATTGGGCATTTCCTAACGTACAGCTAGAAAAAAAGATAATATGATATGGTCGAGCTTCAAATTTCCTTCTGTTCCAAGGCTTAAAACCTATGACGACCACAAGAATTACTTCAAACATCGTTGATTGATCTCACCTTATTTGACCAACTCAATTTTCTTGCATGTAATAAATGGTCCAGTATCCCAGTTGAAAGTATCCCTTCTTGTGGCCACTTATTTTAATTAGGGTGGTTGTGGTTGAGATAAATTTAAGGATCTCAAGATTTTCTGTTTTGTCCAATAAATTAGAGATTGAAAAAATGCGTTGAAGACAATATTATTAAATTATAAATAAGCTCATCAGTAGCGTCGTATCAAAATTTTCAAAATTACTAATAAGAATTATGATGATGATAATAGTAAGTACTCTCTCTGTCTCATAATAATATACACACTTTCTATTTTGAGTATCTTAAAATATATGTACACTTTCTTTTTTTAATTATATTTATTTAATCTCTTTTTTTAGCTAATTTATTAATTACCAACAGATTTACTTAAATGGCATAAATAGAAAAATTTATAAAATTAAATGAGTTTAACTGTTAAAATTTCCATTTTTTAATTCTCGTGAAAGTGGTTAATTTCTATTATTATTGTACGGAGGGAGTATCTTATTTGTATAATGATTATCACATAGAATTCTCAAATAATCTTTAAATATCTACACAATATAATTAAATGTACATTATAGGTTTTTGGTAAACAAATAATGCACTGTTAAATTCTTCAAAATAATTAAGATTATCCCAATAAAAGACACACTAACATAATTACAAGAAAGGGTCATCTCTGAAATATAGGTGTTTATGAAAAGCAAAATAATTATGTGAGATTTGTGGGAAGACTTAGTTGTATTCAATGGGAAGCTTTCACGGGATAAGTTGTAATGACAGTTTACCAACTTGGTCCTCAGAAGGTCAAACAGAATGTCTTGCTTGCTTTGATTATTTTCAAGATTTTGTAGCTTTTTTTATAATATTTTGGAGTTTTGTCACAAAGACAATGTAATTGCCAGCTTTGCGGACCATATGGTTTGTACAAAGCATGACCACCATGTTGCTTTCCTTTTAAATCACATGCCTTGTTCTCACCCTATTCCATCTTTGGATCACCTGAATAATTCTCCTGCTAAATAGGAAATGCTATAAAAAGTGTTGCTCATTTCTTCGTCAAAGATGAATTTGTTGAATTTGAGACCTGCTTAGTTCCTACGTTGGTCCCTACACTGAAGGTGTTTGGTTTCGTAACTATTAATGTTGTAATGTCATTGTTCTCATATCGCTTTAGAAGTCGGGGTCAATAATCACTTATAAACATTTTTCTCTCTCAATCTGTACGTTATTCATGTTTGGTTTTGTTACTATTGATATTGTAGTGCTATAGTTCCAATGTCGCTATAAAGACTGAGGTCAATAGTTGTTTCTAAACATTTTTGCTGTCAATCCACGTATAACGGACAAGTTTAAAATGAATAATACTTTAATATCAGACTGTCGAGAGACATGATCCATGAAAGATACATACAAGACCTACAATATGTAAAAATTTACAATTCACAATTGTTATTACTCCTCAATCAGCCAAAATTCAACACT
>CAODLS010181311.1:0-16600 GCA_948243855.1 Flueggea neowawraea | reverse complement strand
GAACCATTTACGTTGAATTGTTCAGAAAGTTCAGGCATGTCGACAGAACGCTGAAGCTCCAGTTCTGCCAGACTGTTGGTTTTCTGCATTCCCTTCTAATAGGTTCCTCACAGACCATATACCCCACTCCCTTAAAAATGGATTATCTTCATCTGTGACACACTGCTGTAACAACAAAAGAATCGCTTTCTTCTGCCTAATCTGGTCTTGAACATGCTTTCTTCGGAATGCACAATTGCCAAGGACTGCAACTATATCCCTGCGGAATCCTTTGTAAGGACACAGTTTAAGAGAGTTGGAATTAATTGCTGCGTCTTCATTCTCACTCTGCTTCATGGCTTTTCTAATTATTGCTGGAGGCTCAAGATCACGAAGCAAATATAAGAGTGATTCAAGAAGTCCACGTGACAATAGCATGTTGACAGCATCCCCTGTATCTTCCTCCCCTGCAAATTCACCAAGCCGAGAACATATGTCTCTTAAAATAGCAAGAGAGTACCCAAGAACATCAAGATTTGTAGATCCAGTTGGAAGACCAGATCTGTTTCTTGTGGTAAAATCAGTAACCTCAACAGATCTCTTGAATATTCCAAAGATACAGAAAGCAAAACCCTTGTTAACGGTCATCTCCACAATTCGTTCATTCACAATTTCGGATATAACACCAAGAAGATATGCTTGTTCTGCTGAAAAGCAATTGCTGCTAGGATCAAAACACTCCCCATCATTGGTATCACCAGAACAATATAATTTTGAGAAAAGCTCAAGGAAATGAGCATCCTCCAGACAGATCCTTGAAAGAAGTATTTTCAACCAATCTTCTCGAAAGCCAACTGGTTAACAATAATAACGCACAAAATTTTAGACAGATTACAAAAAAAATGTTCAAAAAGGCACAAAATGTACTGTAAAGAAAAAATATATTTTTAAAAAAAATTACCTATAGATGCAGTCCTTACAATCTCGGCCACAATTTGCAGCCCTCGATCACTGCAAAGCTCAGCCAAAAGACCATGGATTCCATCACAACAGGTGTAAATAATCATACATAAAGGATCACTTAGCAAGCTTATTAAACTCAACAGGAAACAATTGATCCCAAATTGCTCGCTGATGCTCTTCACCAGCCAAACCAACATTTGCCAAAACCTGCAATCCAGCACGAACAGGCCCAACATCCAGATTGGACTCAAGTCTTGCAGAGCACAAAATAGCTAAAATAATCCCAACTCCATTATGTTGAATAAACAGGTTCTGATTGGCAACCTCTCCTGCACAAAGATTCCTGAGTAGCCTCAAAGACATTATGAGATATGAATTACCGGAACTGCAACTAAGTGACTGGGCGAGCAGAAGAACAGCAGGGAGAACATCTAAAAGACTGGAACGAACATCATCAGTTCTTGATTTTGCTATAAGAATATCAAGTTTTTTCTTCAAATCAGATGAATTTGAAGCCCTAAGCAATGGCTCTACAATATCTTCTGGCAAGGTGAGAGCAGGCAATGAAACATTATCATCAACCATTGTGTCCAACTAAATCAATTCCTCTGGAATAAAACAAATATGAAATACTAAAAATAATCATGCACAGAAAAAGAAAAGGTTTTTAAGATAAAATCACCCACCAATTATACGAAAACCAGAACTAAGAAGGAAGTATATGTAAAATAATTTAATTTTAATTACCCAACTTAAAGCAAAAAAACAACGAAGTAAACAAGCATGATGATTGGAGCTCAAACGGGCTTACCCGGGACCTATAGAGAGCTGTCTATCTCTTTGTTCAAATGTAAATTATCGACAATCTTTATCAATTTGCCACAATAGCCTTATATATTACATGGAGTTCTTGAGAAGCAAGAAAACAAAACTAGACTCTCCTAATAAGACACAAATCAAACGTAATACCGTAAAATGAGTTCACAACAGCTTCCTCTGCCAACTGTTTGTGAAATTGCTCCATCTCTTTCTTTATTTTATTTAATTAGGAATTCATAAGCCCCAACACTGCAGCATTTGGTAGCTCACAAATTTTCTCCTTAATAATACCAACAAACTGATGTAAAGACGCAAACGGACAAATAATACAATAAAAATACTCACTCAGGACTTTTATCAAACACTTAGAAGACATAAAAAAAATATGACCAACCAAAACGGCCCAACAAATTCAAAATGAATAAATTGTCGACTCTTACGACAGCTCCAGAGAGAATATTACTTACCAAATTCCGCTGGTCTATACGTCGTCGTTTTGGTAGTCCTACACCATTAGCCAAAAATTACGGTAGTGGAGTGGAAGCAATAACATCAAAGAAGAACCAGAAAATTTTGACGGCAGTAGTGGCAGCACACCCCACAAAAGGCCAATGGCGATGGCAATCGTATGGCATGGGGTCCACCACGTGTCATCATCAGAGCGTACCCAACCCGAAAATCCTGCTATCTGATTGGCTAATAACCGTTGATTTCCATCATCAGACACACCCACACGTATCCCTTTGTTTCCTGGCTCCCACTTCCAAGAACCCCAAAACCAATTATATATATAAACCCTCTCTATCCCCTTCCTCTGCAAACGTGTTATTTCCCCCTTCAAACCCCCCCCTCTCTCTCTCTCTCTCTCAATGGCCACGGCGCAGAAGCAAGAACTCAAAGATGATGATAAGACCGTCAACGTCGATCTCACTATCAACAGCTCTTCCGCACCGACGGAATCCGTCAAGGAAGAGCCTGAAACTTCGGCCGTTCCGTTAGGCGCCGTTATGCCAGTAACTGTCCACAGGCCGCCTCCTCCGGCTCCGCCTAGAAGAGCCTCCACGAAGGACAGACACACGAAAGTGGAGGGACGTGGCAGGAGGATCCGAATGCCTGCCACGTGTGCGGCCAGGATTTTCCAGTTGACGAGAGAGTTGGGTCACAAGTCTGATGGTGAAACTATCAGATGGTTGCTTGAACATGCTGAGTCAGCTATTATAGCAGCCACCGGTACCGGCACGGTTCCGGCGATTGCCATGTCAGTTAATGGGACACTTAAAATCCCCACCACTAGTCCTACCTCCACCCCCGACTCTAATAAAAAGAAACGTAAACGACCTGCTAACAGTGAGTACGTCGACGTGCCTTCTCCCTCACACGGCACCGTTTTGGCACCTTCGACTGCTTCGTCGACGACGCAAGCGGTTCCGGTGGTCCCTCAGGGTTTGATTCCGATGTGGGCGATTCCTAGTGGTGCTGCGTTTTTAATGGTCCCACCTATGGCTACTCCTATTGTGGGACCCTCCAACCAGATTTTCACTTTTCCGGCTACGGCTACTCCGTTACTTAATATCTCAGAGAGGCCAATTTCGTCATTTGTGTCCTCCATGCAGCAACCACCTCCAAATGTCGGCGTCGCCATGCCTGTGACCTCCACTTCAACCGTCTCCGGCTCTAAACAAACCAAAGCCACCTCAGCGCTCGCCCCCAGCTCGACCTCGACGTGCACTGCTACCTCCACGACGACGCCGACGCAAATGCTTCGCGACTTTTCGTTGGAGATTTACGACAAGCAAGAGCTTCAGTTCATGACACGGTCTTCGAAGCAGTGGTAGTCTCCCCCGCACGTGCGCACGTGTAGAGTGGGCCAGGATTAGGCGGGGTTGGGTTTGCTCGGGGTCCACTTTTTATGGTGGGTCAATCCTCATTAGTAGTCTCCGTGGACCGTGCAATGAGGAATTGTGTCATGTGATTGTGGGCGCGGGCCCCAAAGAGCAGGGGGATTAAAACGGGACCGTTTTAATGCGTGGGCATGGCATAGTTTCCAAGGTGGCGGTCCCTACGTTTGTTGGTTCGGTGGTCCCGGAATAAGAAGGTGTGTACTAGACGGGTGGAGATGGGGACACGTGTCGCGAGGCTTATCTGTAGTAGTGGGGCTGTGGCTTTTGGGGAGTGACACGTGGGGTCCGCTCTTTTTGTGTGATGCGGGGCCCGCGGGTGGGGCTTGCTTAGGAAAGCATAAAACGAGATGGTGATGAGGGCGATGACGGGATCGGATGCGGCTCATCTTATTTTAACATCACTTCCAATTTTTGGGTTTGGTTTGGTAACACCCAATTGTAAATGTTCCGCGTAACAGGATAGCATTCTCCCTAATTAAGAGTTTTCTTTTTCTTTTTTTTTGTCTTTCTTCCTTTTTAATTATTGTAGTTCAATGAACTTAATTTTGTCAATTTACATCTAATTTCTAATATAAATCCTTATTAATTTTTCGGCTTCAATTTTTTTTGATTAATATTTGCTTTTTCATAGATTTTGGTTGATGTTTGAGATTGAAGGGTATTGACTTTCGTGTTTACTACCTTTCGTCTTAGTTTGATAGGTATTTTTTTTTTTTAAATCCTATATTATTGGCATTATTGCCATCTTTTTCATTAATAAAATTAGAAAGTTACTACATTATCCTGGTCAATTTAACATAATAAATAATTATTGAGGAAGTTAGTTAATACCTTAGTAAATTTCTCCAATTAATGTAAAGAGTATATTTAGAAAAAGACACAATTTACAGCATTTAACTAACAAAATTATCATTTCTTAATTTTCTATAAAAATAAAATTATATCTATTTTAGCGGAGGGAGTAATGTTTTGGGCTAATTAGAGACATTTATATAAAATCCTCCTATTTTGTTTAAACCTATATTTTTTTTTAACTCTAATTAGTCAACATAATAAAATAGAGTGATAATCAACCCCCCAAAAAATCAATAAACTGACAATTTGTCAACACCCAACTGTATTTATTTAAGAACAATAAACTTTGTTTAGTCATTGACTTGAGTATCGAAATAATCTTAGAAGATGAGCCTCCAATCACTAACATTTTTTGTCTTGTAAATATATGCAATTTCAAGATTCTCAAGATCGTTGCTAAAATCAAGCAACAATAGGTATAATTATAATGTGGTTTAATTTGTCCTAATAATAATTTTGGGCACAAACATTTTAATTTATTGTACTTATAACTCGATCAGCCTTTTAAAAATAACAAAAAATATCAACTTTGTAAGTTGTTGCAATTGTGTCACATGTTGAATTGTTCATACTAAATAATTGTTAAAACGCTAACATTAACGGTACAATGACATAGCCGTTAGTATCTAAGTTTCAAGTAATTATTCAACAGTTATTTTGGATGGAAAAATTAACTCGCACAGTTGGAACAAATCTGCAAAGTTGGTATGTTTATTTATTATGTTTGAAAAGTGGAATTACAAATGTAAAAACCTCAAACGTAAAAAACTAGGAACTTCGTGGGAAAAATTGTAATTAAGCCGTTTAATTTTAGATTGTGTAAATTTGTATATTTGGGGTTCATAATAATTAAAGTGGGCAAGATTAACCTTTGGAGCCTACCACTTTCCCTTCAGGTATGGATCCCCACAATATTTGACATTTAACATGCAATATTGATATTTTAACAACGAGAATATTGATATTTTATTCGTGGAATATGCTCAGAGTCCTGAGCAAGTGATCACAAATTCCTAATTGTGATGATTGATCTACTAGATTGTGGCCCCAACAGAAAAATAGAAAAAAGGACGGCAAAGATGAGATGCGCAAAAGACCACGCAATGAGGTTCACGTGTGATGACTCTGCCACTCGCCCCAACTTGTATTGTACGGCAGTGATGCATGTGGGACCCAACTCCTATCCGTCCATCCAACGGCTCTAAAACTCCTCATGGGGGACCCACTAAAACGGATAGTCCTCTCCGATGAGTGGATTCGGTGGTGGGACCCACTAATGCATTTGGTCATAGAGGGGGGCTATGGTTATGGGGGATGGCCTCATGTGTCGTGTGGTGTGGGTAAGAGTGGGGTCCCACCAACACAAGGGAGGGTTGGGGTAGTAGGCCACAATGGAAATGGTCACAGACCACTTGTGCTTGTGGTCCCTCTGCTGGGTTTTGGGGTGTGGGGCCCTTATCATGGGACATGGGTGAGCCCACTTTACCACCACTTCCTAACTTGCCATTAGGTATACTAGGAACACTCTTCGCTTTCTTAGGGCCTGCCTCAAGAGTTTACTAGCCCTTTTTAACCAGTCCAACCCACTTTGAGTTTTTTTTTAAAAAATATTTATTATATTTTATACAATCAATTATTGATGATTCATAAATTACCAGGGAGCTTAAACTAAAAGGGAGAAGGAGAATTTTCTTTTTTAAGATCTATGTTTTAAATGAAAAATAGCTATGTAATTAGGATAAATCAACTCAATTTTGGAGGCACACTTTGAAGATTATATATATGTGATGGAAAAATTCATGAGATTTGAATGAAGACAAATTTTCTTATTTTAATTCAAATCAGTTGACTAAATTATTCATGCTAATTTACCAAATTGACGATAAAAATGTATTAAAAGTAACGACATCTTAGTAAATTGACTTTAGTTAATAAAACTAGCCACTCACATACAATTATCACAAAATGGAGCATAGCAATAAATAATTAAAGAGTAACATTTTTGCCGTCTATCATCAATCTACCAAGAAATAAAGGGCAAAATCTATGGTGGTCCTTACGAAATAGTGTTATCTCTTTTTTGGTTCTTACAAGTTCTAAAATAGTCGCTCCGCTTCTTGGATTTTAACATCGTTAGTCAAACTTAACAAAAAAAATGAAAAAACTAACTTGCCCTCTAATTTGAAATTAATTTATCACATAAATTGAAACCAACCAAACCAAACAAATGAATCCAATAACTCAAAACCAAAACAAATCTAACCTCAAATCTGAAAAACCAAAATTAATCCAACTCCACTCTAAAAACCATCATAACCTAACCTAACCCAACCCAAAACCACACACTCTCTCCATCTAACCCAAAATCATCATCTAACTTAACCTAACCCAAAACCATAACCTAACTTAACTTAACCCAAAACCACACACTCTCCCTCTAAACCACTCGACCCATTTGATTTTAGAATTATACTGAAATCAAATACTAAAGTTGTGAGCTAGAAAAATTGCTTAATGAATCAATTGGTATAACTTAAATTTGAATTGATAATTGAGATATTAGAATTTCACTTTTGTTATTTCAATTTGACAGTTTAGTTGTCACTTAAGAGAAAATAACTAAAAATATTGGATACCTAAAGTCTTAACATCATTAAACCCATTTAAAAGACTAAGAGACAATATGGATAGTATTAATTCCTGATTTGTGATCTTGATTGTTTGTTAAGCATTAGTTGAAATTTAGTATATATTTGTTATTTTTTTATTTTATTAATCATTTTATTCTCTCAAATAAATTTAAACTCAATCAATTGATGGATAAAACCACAGTTCTCATGGGAACGATCTTATTTACTACTTGTACAAAACCGTGCGCTTATGGCCCTACAAAAGAATATCAAGAAAACAGAACGGAAAAAATCATCACAATTTTGGGGACTGCTAGAGCTGAAAAATTATAGAAGTCTAAAATGCCCACCTTCAAGCATGGTTGATTTATGATCCTGACATGTAAGTATACCGAGACTGAAAACCAATAATAAGCTCAACGATTTTCTCTGCAGGTTCGACAAATTTGTATGGATAGTGTATTCAGAAGAAATTACATCGACCAAGAATAAAAACTCCAAAATAGCAAGCAATTTAAAACACACCTGTTAAAAATCCAATTATAGGGACGGGCTCCAATACTTTTCCAGCACCGTCAAGTCTTTGCCTGAAAGCACGTATTTTTCCTCTATTACAAAATATATCTTCTAAAAACTTGAGGGCCAAAAAACTTCTGAAAGTCATAAAATACCTGGTGTACTTGCTAAAGAATGGATCTCTCATAAGATAAAGCGCCCATGACAATTTTCTTCGTTTCAACTAGTACAAAAGTAACATCAATGCTTGTTCCGCATCAAAATTATTGACAAAATTCAAACAGAAAATGCTTCACAGAGGATCACTTGATCATTCGCAAAGTAATGAGTCAGACACAATTTAAAAAAATGTTTTGTAGAATAACATAAAAAATTCTAACCTCATCCTTTTCAGAGCTGGTAAGATGGAATTATTGTTCTTTTCCATCATGCTTTGATTTTGCAGATTGTGTGAGAAAGTCTATTCCGATGAAGTCAAGAGCCAGAGAAAGAAACCATGGAATCCATGATCGAATTCCATATTTTCTGATAAACAAGACATAAATAAGAGGTCTTGTAATAAAAAGTACCTCGCCCATAACAAAAAGGGCGCCATGAATACCATGTTTGGATAACAGCTTGGAGAGTTTCGTCCTCTCAACCAATGGAGATGGAGCTGCAAAGACATATAAAAGAAGCTATAAGTTATAATAAACTATTACCCACCAAACGAAATTTGCTAAAACAAGAACAGGTATTTACTTGGAGGCTCCATCATGGTGTGTTGATGTTGAACTCTACACAGCCATACTGGCTCAGAAACCATCCTTGCATTTTCCCCAAACCTACTCAATGCAGACAATGCCCTTCCTTCTAGATTCCATGGGATTTGGCCATTATTAAAATGAAAGTTACCAGGGCCATGAAGACTTCCAGGCCTAGGGAAACCCCCACTACTTGAGAAATCCTGACGTTTCTCGGTATTTGGTGTCTCCCCTCCATGCAGAAGCATCTTGTATCCACTGTTCCGAAACAAAGACAAGCGGACTAGCACCCT
Source organism: Flueggea neowawraea (assembly GCA_948243855.1). Lineage (NCBI taxonomy): Eukaryota > Viridiplantae > Streptophyta > Magnoliopsida > Malpighiales > Phyllanthaceae > Flueggea > Flueggea neowawraea. The sequence goes on along the minus strand of CAODLS010181311.1, from coordinate 7,901 downwards.
GTGTCATAAAAATATAGTATTATTAGCCACCCAAAACCCAGTTTCAACCTGAATAAACCAATTAGATATGCCTATAACATTGCTTCATAAAGGCTTCTCACTTGATTGCTTCCGTAACAGCAATAAAATTCCATTTCTTATCATCCCCATAATAATGTTGAGCTGCTACTTCCACCAAAGTTTCCAAGTTCTTTATTGCAGATATACAGAATGAATAAGGAAAAGAATGAGGTTCTGGAGCTCCAGCATGTGTCTTGGTTGGTGTTGTATCAATTATGTGTTCATTGACAGCAGTGATTATGCCCAAGATTGCAGATACTGCAGATTATCAATAAATTGCTCATTAGTATGATAGCATTATGACCGTTGGAAGTCAAAAATAATGAAACACAAAGCAGTTATAAGTAACTAGGATCAATTTATTTCTTGTTATTCAAAAAGCATTATTAAAGTAATTTTTTCCCAAATACAGTTGAATTTCATTATTGCTTCACAATTACTTCAAAGGAAAATAAAAGCCTTTTCAAGCTCTAAGCAAACAAGAAGTAGCCAAATGTTACCAAAGTTTCACAGAACCTGCTTCTGGTCCTATCTCTGAATCCCAAAAACGCTCAGGAAGAAGCCATGTCAATCCCTGCACATGATTTCAATATCAAATAAGTTCACTTAAAAACAAATCCATCCACATTCAACACTCAATTCACAAGAACTTTTTCATCTCCAAGCAACTTTGAAAGAGCACACATTTTATTCATTCATCAAAAAATAACTCGTAGTTAAAACATCTTACGTTGAACAAGGTTTTTAATGCAAGCATATATTCTTATTCGCAAATATCCATAATCCATCTGTATGCAACTAAATAACCCAATGCAAAGAAGCAGACAGCCAAATAATACGGTACTTAGCCTAAAACATGGATCAATCCATTCATTCTATCCAAATATCTATCCTATTTTATAACAAATAATAAAAAGTCTTCAACCTCAGTTTTGCAGTAACACGGCCAACAAAACAAAGCATTCAAAGACCAAAGCACAAATCATTAACAAAAAAAAATGTATAAACGCTATAATGAACTGTTAAATACAAATATAACCCAAATTTGTAAGCTTACATTGGCAAGAGAATCCAATGAGTGCACATATTCTTTATTCGTCCTAACCCATTTCTTGTAGACATCCATGCCTTCAAAATTACTACCCAAAATCAGAAATCACTGAAATCAACAAACGCTTGCAGCTTTTGTTCGTTTTGATCAAAACCCACACAAATAAATGGAGGGAAAATGAAACTCTTTTTAGCTCCAAAAGTTCCAATTATGGATATGAAGGGGAAAGAGACAGAGGACTAGAGGAGGAGATGGTCTAAGTGCCACATCATTATTAACACCTACTTTGTGTGAAAAATTAACTTGTGCTACAATTAGAACAACCCGAAATTAACTTGTGCCACAATTAGAACAACCCGCAAAGTTGGTACATTTAATTATTATGTTTGAAAGGTCTAGCTACAAATATAAAACAATGAGAAATTCCTGTCAAAAAATGGAATTAATCCGTTTAATTTTAGATTGTATAATGTGTGTATTTGGGGCTTATAATAATTAAATAGGGCAAAATTAACCTTTGGAGCCTACCACTCTTCGCACAGTACGAGAATATTGTAACCGGATCTAACCTCTAATCTATTTTTCTTCCTATTATTTAGTATTTAAATTATCTCTAACCCAAAACTCTATTTTACAGCAATTTATTTTAAAAATACAACATTTACAGTAAAAACATATCTTAGCCATAACTCTATTTTTAAATTTAAAAATACAAATTTATTTTTTTTAATTATTTGTTAAATAAAATTAATTATATGGTTTGATAAAATTAAAATAAAACAAAAAAATAGCATTGCTACAGTACCAAACGCAAAAAATAACACGAATGAAGCCGGGTTGAAAATGCTCTTACGTGTTGAATTTGGTTGACGTATTTATAAAGTAAAATTATATCATAACAGTATTTCTCATATTGGTAAGTGTTTATTTTGACGTGTCTGACCTCTACGGTAAAATGAAATTCATTTAATGGAATCAGTTGGCAAAGCAGCCATAATTTAATTACAAGGAAAATAAACCCAAAGCAATAGATACATACATCCAGTGCCGTGGGCTTGTACCCCCAATCAGTGATGCCTTGAGAGTGACTCTGACCATCTGAGTTCGAATCTGGCTACATATAAATAATTGTGTGTGAATAATAATCTCTTCGTGTTGAGTTAAGGCTCGATAAAATTAGAAAAAAAAAACGTACATACAGTATATTAGATGCAACAAACCTCTAACGTCGAGGAAGTCTCGCCTTGTTAAATGACATTTGCAATGAGGTTCACGTGTGAAGACTCAGCCACCAGCCCCAACTTGTATTGTACGGCTGTGATGCATGCGGGACCCAAATCCTATCTGTCAATCCAACGGCTCTACCACTCATCAGGCCGTCCCCTGGGGGATCCACTGAAACGGATACTCCTCTCGGAGTGGACCTAGTGGATTCGGTGGTGGCACCAATTCTATGCATTTAGTCATAAAGTGGCATAAGTAGGATTCGAGATTTTCGAATTCGACTGAGTATTCGAAACAACAAAAAAAAAATTGAAAAAAATTATTAATTTTTACTTTTTTAGAACTGTTTTAAAATTTTTATTTGGGATAATTCTAAATCTTAAGCAATACCTATATCAATAACCGTTCTAAACAGAAGAATCGAAATTAGTATCGATATATATTAGTAAACCTAAATTTTTTTTATTCTAATTTTTTTATTCTACTATGTTATAATTAAAAATCTTATACTTATATCAATTCAATAATAATATCATGCACTATGCTCCAATATGCTAATCTACAAAATTAGTTTTATTAAACTACTTAGAACTTATTCACTACTTGTAATTTAATTTTAACTACTTAATAAACTGAAGTAAATCAAGTAAATATTATTATTTTTTCAAAATGATATAATTTTGAACATTAGTTAAAAACTTGAAGTAACATTAATAAATTATACTTTAAAACTACTATCATAAATCATATGCCATAAACCTCAACTCCTAATTCCTAAACTAATATTGTTAATCATTTAATTTTTTTAATTAATATTCAAAGTATAATAAATTTATTTGTATTTTTAAGATATGATTAATGGAATACTTTTGTATTGTTCCAAAATCTTCAAATCTCCGTCCCGTTTTGTCCTTAAATTTCAAAGATTTCAGGATGGAGATTCCGGGACAATTCCAAATCTTGCCAAACTAGAATCCCCGAAATTCAGGATGGTTTCAGAGATTTTAAAATCTCCAAATCGACTCGAACCATGAGCACCCTAAGAGGGGCTAGACATGACCATTGTTGAACCGGCCCGATAGTTCGAATCAAAATCGAACCGGAAAAAAAGGAACCGACACCCTAGAAATGCCAATATCTGATTCCGACTCAACATTTCTAAAAAGCGTCGAACCACCAATTCAAACAGCTGGTTTAAAGAAAAAAAAGTTTGGATTGGATAATTTAATGACTCATGGCCATTTCTAGTCCATTTCATTCAAATACATGCATCTTTGGTCTTGCATGTTAGTATACTGTGTTGCCTGCACTGATGAACACAACAGAAACATAATTATAAACAAACAGTCCTCCAACTTAGATTTCATTAAGGATTGAGATTGCAGTAATTCATTACTGTTATTTCAATAAATATGTGATGGAAAAATCCCTAGAATTTGAATTGAGACATTTTCTTATTTTAATTCAAGTCAATTGACTAAATTATTCATGTCAATTTATCAAATTGACATAAAAGTAAAATTAAGGAAAAATAATTTCCATATCATTGAAGTATACTCTAATTAGTAAGTAGATTATCGTATTTTTAGGATGTTGTATAAACATCCCTGAGGTAAAAAATTGGGTTAGATTTAAGTCTCTCCGTCAATGGTCTGTTAGTATTCCGTTAGTATGTTACTGATGTGTCCAATTTTTTTGTTTGAATTAAATTTTAAAGACAAAAATACCCCTATTTATATTTTAAGACATGAACCATAATTTTCATGTTCTTCAGTTCTTAGTAACAGTCCCAAAAAAAATTCAAAGACCAAACAGATTTCTGTCACTCTATCTCGCATAACCCGAATGCTCTCTCTCTCCAAAATCCATCATCTCCTTCGTTTGAAACCTTGTTAAAATTCAAAATCAAACACCCTTTTCTTCCTGAATTCATGTGCCAATTCATATTATTTCTGGGTCTCTGCAATAACATCCTCTGAATCTAAGTTTCTTTATTAGCCATTAGTCTTAAACTTTTGTTAGTTTTGGTTGTCTAGTGAACTAACTCTTTCAAGAGTTCCCTCATTGCTCTACATGAACAAATACAATCTATAAAAATTGATCTATCAACGGGAAACTCAGTTATGAGAATCTCCAGTTTTGTCTCTGTTTAATGGTATCAGAACAATGAAATTTTCTCACTGTTCCTGCATTTTTCTCAGCAATCAAACACAGCATTTTGGCTCGATCTCTTGATCCACGAACGGAGTTACATGTTCTAAGTGACTTTGTTTTTGCATTTCTCGATTCAATGCCAGATTTTTTTTTGTCATTTTCCGAGGAACCAAACATGTTTCTTGAAGAAGTAAGAAATGTCTACTAATCTGAGTGATCGATTTGCACATAACACAAGAACCAAAAAAAGGAAAAAGAAGAACAGAGAAATTAACAATGATATTTATAAATCTGTATTGAACAATCATCAATACACTAAAAATCAGGAACTTCAGTTTCCTTTTACTTCTTTTACAGATGAAGAACTGCAAATAATAGTAGTTGAATGATCCATCATCAAATATAATCTAATCAACATCATTAAGAGTACAAAAAAAAGGAAAAATCAAACCCTAAATCCCCTTTCCTAAAATCCCTAATCCCCTGTACACAAAAATGAGAACAAACTCAGGTTTCAAATCAAATCAAATCGAATCCCATACAGCAAATGCTCTCTCGATTCTTGTGAACAGGGAGCTTGAAACAAAGAATCAACGGTGACGAAGATGAGGACTACTCCTACACAGATCTGATCCAAAAAATCAACATAACAGCTTGAACCCAACAAAAAATCCACTACAACCCTACTGCCTCATTCGTCGACACCTTAGCCCCGCTCTCTGTCGTGGCACTCTCTGATGCCTTTCCTCTTCGAAGGATTGACTGTTATGTTGGGTCTAATTGCCTTTGCTTTGCTCATCTTGGCTTGCTCTTACTGGACGCCTAAACCCCGCTCTTCGTCAACAGAACTATCTAGACGACCAAACCCAGACAACCCAGAAACCTAGATCCACATTCAAACTCGACCACTTCAACTTCTCGGATCCACCGACCACCCGACCACTTCGACTTCTCCGATCCATCGACCACCCGACCACTTTGACTTCTCGAATCCATCGACCACTCGACCACTTCATGCTGTGTTGTTTCCATAAGGTTCCATTCTTTTGGCTGGTGAAAAAGTGAGAAGAGAGCGGCTGTGTGTGTGTGTGTGAGAGAGAGAGAGAGTGCGACAATGAGAGATTTTGTAAACGATTTGGTGTTTTGATTGGGAGAGAGAAGTGGGTGAGGGTAAGGAAGAGAGGCAGTGACCATGAGGATGAAGAAGAGAGGTGATGGGTGAAGCCGTGAAGGTGAGGAAGAGAGAGAGGTGAGAGAGAGAACATAGAGGATTAGGGTTTGGTGTCAGGAGAGAGCGCGCATGAGGATGACTTTGTGTTTTCATTTATAAGGAAGGCTAGTTTAGTCATTTTGTTTTTCCGTTTGCTTCGTTAGTCAAAAAAATAAGATTCAGGGACGTGTATGCAATATCCAAAACACAAGGACCTACATACTAATTAGGGTATACCACATGGACTTAGAAATTATTTTCCCTAAAAGTAACGATAGCTTTGTAAATTGACTTCGGTTAATAAAACTTGCCACACATACAATTATCACAGAATGGAATATAGCAGTCAATAATTAAAGAGTAACATTTTTGCTATCTATCATCAATCTACCAAAAAACAAATAGGCACCAGAGGGTAACCACAAGTATCAAAACAATCAGCAGGTGTAAATCATCATTTTGTGGTCATGCAAGAACCATAGGAACTGAAAAAAAGTATAACGCAAATGACATTTCTATTTATTGAATATACAACAAAAACATTCCGAGTGCTTTGCAGCACTACTTTGACCTTTTTGTTGAACATGAGTAAGAGAAACTTCTCTTGCGTGTGACACAGTTGAGCTATTGCATATTTTCATGCAATTGATATATATGTTACGTGCATCAGGAGTAAAGAATATCAAGAAAACAGAACTGAAAAAATCATCACAATTTTGGGGACTGCTACAGCTGAAAAATTGTAGAAATAAAAAATGCCCACCTTCAAGCATGGTTGATTTATGATCCTGACATGTAAGTATACCGAGTCTGAGCACCAATAATCAACTCAATGATTTTTTCTGCAGTCGACAAATTTGTATGAATAGTGTTATTCAGAAGAAATTACATCGACAAAAACACAAAAATAGCAAGCAATTTAAAACACACCTGTTAAAAATCCAATTATAGGGACGGGCTCCAATACTTTTCCACCTCCGTCAAGTCTTTGCCTGAAAACACATATTTTTCCTCTGTTACAAAAAACCCGGGGGGGGGTAACTTTTGAAAGTCATAAAATACCTGGTGTACTTGCTAAAGAATGGATCTCTCATAAGATAAAGCGCCCATAACAATTTTCTTCGTTTCAGCTAGTACAAAAGTAACATCAATGCTCGTTCAGCATCAAAATTATTGACAAAATTCAAACAGAAAATGCTTCACAGAAGATTTCTTGATCATTTGTAAAGTAAAGAGGCAGACACAATTAAAACAAATGTTTTGTAGAATAACATAGCAAATTCTAACCTCATCCTTTTCAGAGCTGGTAAGATGGAATTGCTGTTCTTTTCCATCATGCTTTGATTTTGCAACTTTTTTTAGAAAGCCTATTCCAATCAAGTCCACAGCCAGAGAAAGAAACCATGGAATCCATGATCGAATTCCATATTTTCTGATAAACAAGACATAAATAAGAGGTCTTGTAATAAAAAGTACCTCTCCCATAACAAAAAGGGCGCCATGAATACCACGTTTGGATAACAGTGTGGAGAGTTTCGTCCTCTCAACCAATGGAGCTGAAGCTGCAAAGATATAAAAAAGGAGCTATAAGTTATAATAATTATAACTATTACCCACAAAACGAAATTTGCTGAAAGAAGAACAGGTATTTACTTGAAGGCTCCATCATGGTGTGTTGATGTTGAACTCTCCGCAGCCATACTGGCTCAGGAACCATTCCTGCGTTTTCCCCAAACCTACTCAATGCAGACAATGCCCTTCCTTCCAGATTCCATGGGATTTGGCCATTATTAAAATGAAAGTTACCAGGGCCATGAAGACTTCCAGGCCTAGGGAAACCCCCACTACTTGAGAAATCCTGACTTTTCTCGGTATTTGGTGTCTCCCCTCCATGCAGAAGCATCTTGTATCCACTGTTCCGAAACAAAGACAAGCGGACTACCACCCTGTGTCATAAAAATATAGTATTATTAGCCACCCAAAACCCAAGTTCAACCTGAATAAACCAATTAGATATGCCTATAACATTGCTTCATATAGGCTTCTCACTTGATTGCTTCTGTAACAGCAATAAAATTCCATTTCTTATCATCCCCATAATAATGTTGTGCTGCTACTTCCACCAAAGTCTCCAAGTTCTTTATCGCAGATATACAGAAAGGATAAGGAAAAGAATGAGGTTCCGTAGCTCCATCATGTCTT